>JACGAQ010000154.1:0-290954 GCA_014119065.1 Orius insidiosus
CAATTTGTTCATATTCATTCGAAAAAGAATCATAGAAAATTCAATTGGTTAACGCTGTGGGTGCGTAAAAAGCATTTTGGTACGTACACAGGTGTTAACTTCTTAAGGAGTTATTTTTAAATTTTTTTTGTTTTTTGCGAGACAATAAATTGGTTATAGTTTGTCGTGCATGTACTCCTTTTATTGGCTTTATACTTATGCTTTACTTTTAATATTAAATTTTATAGTCTTCATTTTGCTTTCTTCTTTGATATGCTTGGTGTCGTGGGAAAAACACGGTTCCCACTCTACTTAATGGTTATTGTTTAGAATTCGTGGAGGTTCTGTTTATAGAGAATAGTTCATTCCTTTATGTTGAAAACAATTTTTTTTTGACGTAGATTGAAAAGTTTATTTTCTTATTGAGTAAGTTTTTTTTTTGGAAAAACTACGTTAGGTATGTTATATATTATAATTATAATAGGTTGGACAATCTTTTTTGGGTAGTTAATATTTTTGTTAATAAGGATAGGATTTTAGTGGATCTGGCTAGTATTCGTTGAATTTGGTATTCTATTTATATGGTAGACACGTGTGACAAGTTGATTAATTCAGGAAAAACAGATTGGGTATTCTTTAACAGTAGAGGAATTATTTAGCGTTTGCGATCAATTAAACGTCCGAAGGACAAGGGTCTCGTCGTAAAGGAGTGTAGGAATAGATTGTGTGCATACATTAGGCATAGAAAAATAGAAATTCAAAATCGAAAAGGGATAAGAGAAACATCGGATTTGGAAGCGATTCAAGTGAGGAAGAAGAGGAAAATATCCGAAACCTCACGAAGATCGGGTGATTCCTTAAGTACGAAAAACTTGTCTGGTACGGCGATCAAAAAACTGAACAAAAAAAAAAAAAAAAAAAAAAAAAAAAAAAACAAACTCGGGACGTCATGCAGAATTAAAAATTTGCGTGGCGTCACTAAGAATCCAGCCTCCATGTCAATAAACCTTTTAATAAATAAGTAAATGTCTCGTTTTGTTCGATACGGTAGTAATATTTCGGCAATAAATTCAGATTTAGTAGATTTAAGTAAAGTACAACAGAATACGGTAGAACTGGCCAGGTCTGCCAATAAGTCTATATTGGAAATTTTAGGAAAGATAATTGTTACAATTCAGATAGGACTAAATTCGGTCAGTCATTCTTTGTATGTAATCAAGCAACTTAATCATCCAATTTTAGGAACGGATTTCTTTGATAAGTATGGTGTTCGAATAGATTTTGGGGAAAAGGAAATTATTTTTACGAAGCTTGATAATTGGGTTGTGATTTAGTGGAATTTGTAGGGAAAGAAGAGTTCGTTTAAAATATGATGTTTGTTTGTCTCCGCGTCAAGTGGCTGAAAGTGGATGTTTTAGAAACAGGACATTATCACAAAAAGATGAAAAGGGAAATTACATCCAGTTTTTTTATTTAAATAGAAAATTAAGAAGTAGAAACTCGATATACAGTATCTGAAATTGAGCTTTGAGTATAGTATATTGCCTAATTTTTGGAGACCATGTTTTGGGGAAAAGGTAATCATTTATAATGATATGTCAGTTTAAAATATTTTTCAAACTTCAAAAATACTTCCTCTAGATTATATAGACTACTTTGCAACTTGTAGATTATGATTTTCAAATCGTTCACAAACCAAAAAATTCAATAATAAGGTAGTTGATAACTTGTCGCGAAACCCTATGGATATGGAACAGATAATTCTTATGATAAAGGTATGGAAATAGATTCACTTGAAGTAAATAGAGGGAAAAAGACATTGATTCGCTGAGGTGCGAAACTGGGAGTTCCGACGATTACAATAATTCAACAATTAAATATAGAATTGGTCAGAAACGGGACCCATTTATACTTGAAATATATAATGCATTAACTGATCCAGATTCTGCCACAGCGAGGACGCGGAGAAAAAGTAGGAAGTACTTTGTAGGGGAAGAGGAGATATGGTATTTACAAGCATTATTATGACAAAGAGTCAGTAGGATTAGTAGTTATCCCTTCAAATTTAGTAGCTGATGTAATTCATGATGCTTTGCCGGCGGTGGTCATTTGGGGGTAGAGAAACGTTGGCGAAAATAAAAAGCAAATATGGCCAACTATGGCTGCGGATGTAGCTAATCATGTAAAACTTGTGATTCTGTCAAAGAATAAAGACACCCAGAGTGTCACCCGCAGGTAATTTGCAACCAATTATTCCGCAATCTGTGCCGTGGTCGCACATAATAATGATTTTTAGGCCGTTAAATAAAACTGTGAACTCACCAATGTGGGGACTTGTAAACGCGATTTGCAGTTGCGAAGGCCAAAAGGCGGCTGACTCCAGGAACCATGTTTTTTTGAACAGATTATTCTGTTTGATCCCGTGAGTTGTACAAAAATCGAAAAAAAAAAAACCAAAAACCAAAATTAAGCCTTAAAAAAAAAATTTGCTTGATTTTTGCCAGATCTTATAACTTTTTTTGTTTTGTGACTAGTCTTTTCTGTCTTAATATTTTATGCCAAAAACGAAAGCCGCATGAGAGGTTTTGATTTCCTTCTCTGATTTTTTTTGTACTTAGGTAGTTTTAGTGATTCTGCCGAAACGAAATTTTTTAAAAGTGCTGATTTTTTTTTTGGGCTCTCGTAAATAATTTGAATTTTAAAATGTAGATATGTGGTCCAACATGTGAAATCTATTGATTACCGTCCGGTGACTGCTGCCATTGCTCAAGGTGCCGATTACGAGCAAGGAGTGAGTAAATGAAAATCGATGGAAGGATTAAAAGATCCGAAACAGTGGCGGATTGACGTGCCAAATTCAAAATAAAAAAAAATCAGAAACTTGTCCTCTCTTTGGGTTGCTTCTGGCTTAAAATAAAAAGCAATCGCCTTTCCGCCACTGCTCAAAATAACAAGCATGTCGGATGTCAGGTTCTCTAAGCATGATATCCCTCCAAGGATACCTGGGACCAATTTTAAGTTATGTTTATGTTACTTTTGTGCCTAACTGCATGTTGGTGGAATCATTGCATTTTTCTTTCTTTTCTGCATTTTTATAATCTTGATATCATAAAAGAAAATTTTTAGGGCCAATTTATGGACATAATTGGATTCAACCGATATAACGGATGGTATAGAGATCCAGGAAAGACAGAAGTTATACAGTTGAATATAGAATCTGAAGCAGAACAATGGCATCTGAAACATAACAAGCCAGTTATGATTATGGAATATGGAGCAGATACAATGCCTGGGTTACATCTTGTAATTTCTTTAAAAATTTACATAATATTAATTTTGATTTTTAGCAACCAGATTATATATGGTCTGAAGAATATCAAGTAACTTTGCTATCAGAGCATTTTAAAGCATTCGATAATTTGAGAAACAAAAGTTTTTTTATTGGCGAGATGATTTGGAATTTTGCTGACTTCAAAACGGAACAATGTGAGAAGAAAAATTTTTCTTTATAATATATTTTTTTGTTATTAGCAACGACAAGAGTTGGAGGGAACAAAAAAGGAATTTTTACAAGAAACAGACAGCCGAAAGCTGCAGCACATCATGTTCGTAAAAGATACCTTAGATTGGCTGAAGAAATCGACGGTCATGAAGTTCCTGCCGATCTGGAACCATATACTGCACCAAAAATTCCGCTTCAAAATAGCCGAAACGAACTTTAATCTCGTCCTGTTAGTGCCTGTTGATACACGTCAAAAAAACGACCTGTATCCTTCCGACTGCCGATACAATAAAATTTTATACAGGGTGATTCACCCTATGATCTCTTAGCTTAGTTTTCTTCTTCAAAAATAGTTTTCGAATGGCACGTCCGCCTGGGCATTAGTCTTTTAGACTTTTTTCTCTCTTCGGCCATTTTTTCAAATTCCATTCAAATTAACCCGTCCAAAATAGTTTATATTTTTTAGACCACCCCTGTATATCATAGAGTCTATTATTTTTTGTAATTTAAAAAATTGTTAAAAATAGTTCGAATAGTTTAAATTGTGATTTATTAAATAAATTTTATTTTTAAAAATCTTAATAATTTATATTTTTGACAAATGGATTTTACCAAGCAATAATTCCGAAGCAGGCGTATCGACTCTGCAGCTCAGTTCGAGTATATTGGCTTCGCATGGACCAAAAAAGAATGTTCTAAAATAAAATTAAAATTTATCAAAAAATGTTTACAATTTTACCTTTTGCACCAATTGTTCACTTTATCGCAGGTATCAGAATGTTGTAGAACGATGGTTTTCCTAATCAAACATAAAATTACACTTTCAAGTCAAAGTAAGGAAAAGGAAGGGTCCTGAAGACCCCATAGGATAAAATGACCACTGGTCTTCTAGATCTTGTACACTCACTTTGCTGAACCATCATCAAGATATTTGAGTCTAACTTCAATTTCTCCATTTCCTTTTTGATTTTTCGTTGTCAAATTAATTTTGAGTTTTTCCACTTTTTTTAAATGAATATCACATACTATTAGTCTAAAAATAAATTTTTACAATTTTTTCTTTTCAATTTATTCTTAATGTTTACCTAAAAATCGCTGTTTTTTAAAACTAGACAATTTCCTCCATTATAGGCATCATTACTATTGAGGGAGATTGAACATTCATTATTTTTCCAAGGTAAAATATTCGAAATTTGGAAGTCTTGATGGCTCAAATTGTACCATGGGCCTTCTTTTGATACCTAATGAAAAAATGTAAATTTTTAAAGTTGTAAGTTTTTTTTTATACTTTCCTTTTTGAAAATAGTTTTTTCCGAGACCGATACAAAATGATTTTGAACGGTAAATTTGAAAGTGCGCTTATGTATAAATGAGGGTAAATATTTCTCCAAAATAGGTAATCACGATGGTTAAATTTGTCTTCATCGCTGGCACATTCAAAGACCCATCCGGTGCGAAAATGGCGGCTGATAAATTGTGTTTTCTGATTTCTTTCATGGCCTAAAATTTTTGTATTGAGGACGAAAAAAATTGAGAATTTTACCAAATCCGAGTTGAAACCTCCCCCACCGAAACATCCTCGACCGAAAACGTCAACGCCACAAAACGTCAAAACGACGGCTACCAGCAAACTCATAACTCGACGAAAGCTTTTTCTCATCCCAGTTATAATTTAAAAATATCCCATCAGTCATATCGAAAAAATCGCTACATCAATTAGAAATATTCCAAATATTATTTACCTATTGTTTTTATTTAGTTCATTTTGATATTTGACTTTTCCATCATTTATGACGGAGTCGTACCAAATGAGGATATTTTGAGGATCACATTTTTTTAATTCTTCCCTCAAGGTTTTTACTATTTTCGAAATTTTTTCATCAACTTCCCTTTTATTTTATTTTCAACATTAAGGAGAAATCCGGAGAACTTATAATGGTGGGCTATCTGCGCAGATTTTTGACAAAATTTCTCAATTAGAGTTCGTCTTTGAGGAGTTTTTTAAAAAGAGCTTTTCCGCTGTCACCTTCTGTTATTATGGTTCCTGAAAAGCAAATTTGTATTTGTTGATTGATGTTCATAATACCTAAAACAGTAACGCCATTTGTATGAGCAGCGTTAATCCACCCTAAAGGAGGAATGGTGATAAAAGAATGGCTAAAATAGACAAAAATGTCGATTCCGGACCATCTGAAGAATGTAAACGCTTCATCCGAAGGACATCCTTCAACAAATCTTCAATAAAAAAATTAAGAACACATCCAATATTCTACACTACTTATCTTCAAGATATCCTCCTTTCATATCATGACAAAAAAGCGTTTTAGGCACTTCAGATTTATTTTTAAGCACTGGAAACTCATCTTGTTCGCTCCATTGAAAACATTTTTTGGTTCCTCTACTTTCGGTTTGACTAAATGTGACCAATCTTCGTTTTCAGGAGGCGGACTCCAGTTTAAAAGTGCCTCAAGAGTAAGAATTGGTGAACACTCCATTTTTGAGAGAAATATGGGGTAAACCTACACAAAAGACGTCATAGAGTTTAAAATTTGACTTATACTAACCGATAAAATAGTCTAACAATATCGGGGAAGTATCAAAATTCAAGTAAACTCGAGAGGGTGTGATAAGTGTGTAGTGATAATGTGGTGCTTTGATAAGAGATAAGGGTTTGGCTCCAAAAAAACCAGGACTACAACTTTACGTGGGCAGTAAGCCGCTTACGCTTTTTTAATAATTTGAAGAATAATAGGTTTAACCGAAGAGCAAGAGGCCTTCTCCTCATTGGTTAATCCATTCTACTTCTTTTTTTGGACTAGCTTTATGGGCCATTAAGGGGGGGGGGCTCTCGCCATATTGCCATGGCGCCCTATCAGGGCCAACTCCATAGAAGTGGCCTAACCAATTTATCCGCGGATTTTGTGGAAGAATATTTATTTGGAATTTAACTTCCAAACAAAAATCACTCCACCCAACCCGGGATCGAACCCTGGTCTCAAATGGTGGAAGTCCATTGGCTGACTAACAGGTTAAGACAAGCTATTTCTTTACTCAATCGATTTTGACAACTCAATAATGAATGAACAACAGTAAATAAATCAAACAAAAAAAGTATTTATTTTAACTTACAATATAAATGACCTAGGCACTAGAATTTTGTACATCAACCAAAGAAAAAAAGGGGAGGAAGTTACAAATTTTGAAGTTTAAGTATATACAATTAAACAAGATGTGGAGGGCGGTTTAGTGTTGATAAACATAAAAATATGTTTCCTAGCCCAAAGAAACATCTTTTTAATGAATAGATTTTAGATTCCATTATTTATTATTTCAATGAACAAAAGATAGAAGCGGTGGAAATCATAGGAATATAATAAAAAAATTTTTTTAAACTAATAGAATATAAACAAAACTTTACTCCTTTTTGAAAAAGTTAACAGCGAGGATAAATGCTGTTAAAAAAATCATTCATCTTTCGAGGTATCAAGATTGCTTCGATTTGTATCATTTTCATCATCTTCGTCGTCGATGGATTTTTCGTGATCATTTTTCGTATCATTTTCATCATCTTTGTCGATGGATTTTTCGTGATTGTTTTTTTGTCCATCGTCACTTTCGAAACTTTTTTCCATGTCATCTTCTGATTTTTTCTCGATCTTCTTGCTGTCTCCTTCATCGCTTTCGTTAAGTGATTTTTCGTCATCTAAAGATTCATCGAATTTCTTTGAGACGTCGTTGGCTTCGCTTTCAAGAGTTTTGTCAAGATCAGTTTCCTTTTCAGCTAAACCGGTGTTCTTGTCCTCATCGGAGTGATCCTCTTGCTTCTTTTCATCGGAAATACCATTTTTCTCTTTGGCTTCATGGAGTTTTTCGATTTCAGCGATAACGTTATCGGAAGTTGTAGAGACGATATCAGTCATGTCAACGCAAAGTTGTTTTATCGAATTTAACATACCGGAGCTTTCTCTTGCATTTATAATGTCTTCAGTCGTTCGCATGTTAGTAAAGTTGTGACTTTTAGCCTTACATTTGTTCACGTTTGTCTTTACTTTGTCACAGATTTTGCTTGCATCGTAAGGACGGTGGTGAACTTAACAGCGACTCTTTTGTACAACTTTTTTTCTTCTCGGCTCAAAGGTGTTTTGCTTGATTTGCTTTCCTTATCTTCAGCATTTGTACTTTTGGAGGTTTTGGCTTCACTCTCGTCTTCATTCGCTGGCTTCTTCGGGTTCCTTTCAGATCGCCTTTTTGGTGTGCTTTCAGCGTAATCACTGTCGTCTTCATTCGCTGGCCTCTTGGGTGTCCTTTCAGATCGCCTTTTTGGTGTGCTTTCAGCGTAATCACTGTCGTCTTCTCTGGTTCGCTTTTTTGAAGATCTTTCAGACTGACGTATCTTTGAAGAACTTTCTTCATCCTCAGAATCGTGCTTTCGCTTCTTACTTTTTTCTTTTTTACTTTCATGATTGCTTTGACCAGTGTCCGATAAATTGTTCAAACTCTTCTTTTCTTTCTTTTCATGGTCACTTTCATCAGAATCCGAAAGATCGATTGTCTTTGAACCTTTTTTGTTGCCCTAAAAGAAAAGAATGAAATTGTATCTAAGTAATGAAGACAACTTACTATTTGTTTGGCATACTCTTGTGCAGCCCATGATGTTGCTCGAAGTTCATACAGAGGATCAACACGCAGCAATAACACTTCCAATCATCATCATCAACATCTTTTAAACAGGACTTGGTTAAATTTCTTTTTACACTTTCTGCAAAATCCTGCAGTACAAGTTGAACATAGGTACAGTGTGCCGCCTTGTCCACACCAACGGCAGTATTTGTCACTGCCATCTTCATCAACGGAGAATTCTCCGTCGCCGTAAAAATCATGGCATTTCTGAAAAAGGAGAGAATAAGCGATGAAACTAATATCCAGCAAGCAATATACCTGGCAGAGAAGGGTTTCCAAAAATGGATGCGTAAGAACTTTTCCTTTCAAGACCTGTGGTTTGATAGATGCGTTGCATACTGTGCAAAGACATTCTTCTTAACAGCTTGGCTGACATCTAAGAACATACAAAAATTAACAGCAATTTAGAAATAATGTTCTGGAGCTTTCTCCAACAGGAACTTTTCAAAGCTCTTTTTGCGCATTTCAAAAAAATCTTTCGACAATATGAAGATAACCACAAAAGAAAGAATCGGTGGAAATTGAGGCCATCAAGTGGCACCACAGACTACCTTATCGTTGCTGAAGATGCAACATGTGCTAACTCGCATTTTGGGCAAAATGAGATTTGTATATATAAAGCAAAATCTACCGCGGCGATGGACAGTTAACTTAGATTTGTAAAAAAAAATCATCAAAATGCAGTTCAACGCCAAAAATGATAAAAAGATATCTGAAATCTGAAGGCAACGATTCAGTTTCTTGTCTCTCCTGAAAAGTAGCCAAAAGGCAGACAGCACATGTTGCATCTTCAATGACGTTATGGTCATTAACCCTTTCGAGACCACGTCTGATGCCGGATTCTCTGCGCTATGGCGCAGCACTTTTCCCCTCACTTCTCCCCGAAGCAAAGCACAGAAAGCGACATATGCGATCATCATGTTCATTTCTTCCCAAACAGATGGCCAGTTTTTGCATGTCGCTACGGGAAGCGAAGGTTTTAAATTTCTTAGAGAGGCTACCCGCTGGCACTGCTGGGCAACTTAAGTCGCCTGCGGTCTCTAAGCTACATGCGCGCATGGCAACTATAGTCGCCTGCGGTCTCGAAAGGGTTAATGATCATTGACCACTTATTTCAAATTCCACCAACAAATTATACGAAATATTAGTTTGTGATCTATGCCAATCGTAGGGTCTTTGGTGGGCGTCGTCACTTTTATCCAAAACACCATTTCAAGGTCAGATTTTCACCAAGATTTAAAAGAATCTTCCTTAGTTGTCAGGGAAATTGCCGGCGGTTTTTTGGGAGTTTGAGAAAATTGCGGGGATCTGTCAGTCAAAAGTTTCGTTTGTAAAACCATACTATTGGTCCCATCTTCACTAAAGACTTATTATAATAAATAAAATTAAATGAAAAAAGTGAAAGGGAGAAATTGGAGATGTTTACGCCCATTTCCTGTAGCCTGGCTGGGCAAAGAAACTTTATCTTTAACCTTCAAAATGATTTTTTTTTTCCGGTTGTATGGATGAAAAATTATAAAATTCCTCTACTTTGAGGAGGCTACTGTAGGAGCCAGCTCCAGACAAGTACTTTTCTACTGGAAATCCTCTTTCCTTAAAAACGAACATGGAGGGTAATACAATCACTTCTCTTTGAGAAGATGAAAACTGCCCCCTCAGCATGTATGTAATCAAAAAGACTACCATGTAGTAATATGGCGCCATCAAAATTATGGCGGGAAATCTTTATCTAATTTATCCTTAATATGCAATCATTTGTATAAAATGTTTAAATAATCAATTTAAATAATTAAAACAATAAACAACAAACCTGGAACGTTTTCTTTTCGGTATTTTAGTTCTGCTTTGGATACTTTAGGTTTTGTTGCTGGTTTAACCTAAAAGGAAACAAAGTAAAAACGGAATTAATAAATTTATGATAAAAATCTAACTAAAATGTAAAATTTTGATTGTTTAAGAATTATATTTGAGTATTTACGAAGTTAAAGTGTCATGAAGGAAAGCAAAAAAATAGATTTTCTCACCATCGTAGTTGTAGAATAGGAAACCGGCGTCTAGTATACGATCGCAATTCCCAGTTCCCAGTAGGTTGTTGCGATACTTCCGATATATCGGAATATCGATACTTTCCTTCCGATATATCGGAATATCGATACTTTCCTTCCGATATATCGGTTCATCCGATATCTTCCTTCCGATATATCGGTTCATTCGATATCTTCCTTCCGATATTTTATCCGATACGATTCCTTACCGATATATCGCGATATTTTTACGATATGAATCCGAAAGAAAAATGGGGCAACACACGGATACCTGTTAACATCCGATGCGATAACGCGATATATCACGATATTTTGGAATTATCGCGATATTCTCCTTCCGATACATCGGTTCATCCGATATCATCCGTCCGAGATATCGAATCAACCCTACCCAGTGGTACTGTGGTCGTTCGGAGTCCGGTCGTCAGCGTATGAGATACGGTGAGAATCCAAATCTCCGAATTGGCGGCCGGATAATATTTTTTCGTATTTAACATAAAAAGCCAATTCAATACATTAAAAGTTCATTAAACATAGAGAAAAATAAAATAAGATTAGTTTTGATGAAATATACGGATAATCGAGAATAAGTCAGAGTGGCCCTTCCACAATTTACTAGATTGATACTCCCCCTGCTTTCTACTTCACCATCCTTAACTTTCCCTCATTTATACTCCCCCCCCCTAAACTTCCTCCGTTATACTTCCCCTCCTACAGTGGCGTATTTACGGGGGGGGGGTAAAAAGGGTTGAACTAATAGTATTACTACACTAAAAAGAATGTTTTGTTGTTTCTCCGCTGACTTCTAAACTTTGGTCTTTGACTGACCGGTAATATGTTAGTTTTTGAAATTTAACTATTCCCGGTCAAATTCAAACATCATGTCATCACAAGCAAATCAAATCTATTGCATTCAGCTGTTTCAAATCTACCCTCAACTTGCTTTCCGCGCATTAAAAATATTGAAATTAAATCGTTATAGGAACCTCAAAGTACAAGATATGTGGATTATGTAGTTTAGGCCCTAAGCAAAGTACCAGAACCCGTCGGCTGATTTCAGCCGTTAACTAACTCGTCCGAGGTATTGAGGAAAAAGCGCTAAATACCAAATTTCGTTAACCTCAAATGAAAATTGCTGCGGTTATCTTGCTTATATTAGTTAAAAGCCATTAGATTTTAACAAAATCTTCATATTTTAAATAATGTAAGTACCAGAAGGAATTTGGATTCAATAGGTATAAAGATAGACAGAAATTATAAATCAAAGTTATATTTATAAAAAACACACATTCATGGATATTTGTACATCCCTTTCACGCCGAACAATCACCCAGAATGGTCTAATCGAAGAGACCGAATCCCATATCGTCGTCGGATTCGTTATCGCTTTCTTCCTTCTTCTTCTCTTCTTTCTTTTTGTCTCCAGCAGGAGCGGCGGCGGCGGTATCAGCGGCTGCGGCAGCTATAGAAAAATACATTAATTTGTAAAGATGATCACGGGGTTAATTACCAGGAGCGCCACCGGCAGGAGCAGCACCGACTCCGCTGCTGATGTTGGAGATCAATTCTTTGACGTTGACTCCTTCCAAAGATTTGGCGAAGAGTCCAGGCCAGTATGGCTCAACGTCGACATTGGCGGCCTTTAAGATGGTCTGGATTTTTCTCCCTGAAAATCAATATATTCTATGAGTAAAATTGTTCAGACCTAGAATAATGCCCAAATCCAAATTTTGGTACAAATCTTCAGGGTGGTAACACTGATTCCTTCAATAGGTCTAAGATGCAAGTACGCTTTAAGTGGCTTATGCCGCATTTTAATTGGGTTTTACGTGAAGAAGTAATATAGGATCGCTGATAAATAAAGAAGAAACTCTTAAGTTTTTAAAAAAATTTGACCACATGGGGCCGATGTGAGCCACGTGACTACTTTCCGGGGGTTTCGACAAAATGAAATAAAACTTACGGTGACTGCGACATCGTCGTCGACGAGGATCAACGCGGAGTAAACGCAAGCTAATTCAGCCTTCGACATTTTGAAGTTTTATTTGTTTTTAAAAGTGCAAGTCGCCGGACAAAAGGCCTTAGCTCGTACGAGAACAAGCACGAACGTCGAAAGAGAATTTGTACTCAAGAGGTTAGAGTTGGTTTGTAGGATTACAATGTACTAGGCAAGCAGAGTAGCAGATAGCATGTTCATTGGAGCAGTTACACAAAAGGAGCTGCTCTTCTAAAATGCTTAGTAGCGCCAGAAAAGCAGTAGGCTACACAAAATGGGCGTACGTTTCTCTGCTATAAATTTTTTTTTCAATAAAATAAAGATTATTTTGAAGAAAATTTTTTTAGGGAAAAAATTAGGTTATTTGGTCTACCCTGTATACTCTCAATTCTCAATAGATCAGCTCTTTTTAGCGTTAACTGATCCAAGAACCGCTCTGGAAATCTCGTTTTCTTTCTCTTTCAAACGTGTTCATTCTCTGAAGACTTGATTTTAAGCTAAACTTTATTCAATTTATTAAAATATTTTATTAAATTATACATTTTTCTAATTCATTTTAATGTTAGAAGTGACCAAGGAACTTTTTACTTCGTTATTTTTAGTATTTTTAAAGATTTCCCGGTTTCTCGGCCTTCTTGATTTTATCATGTGTTTTGAGTTTAGACATTGAAGTTCGGGTTGTCAATAAAAGCTGTGGATGGTCAAAAAGGAAACTTATTTTTATACTATTTTAGTGTTTTGACAGTTTCTTTTTAGTATAGAGATGCTAATAAGGAAGGGGGATTTGCCGACTTAAGTAATTGGCTTTTGAAGAGGTATGGATAGATATTATTCTAGCGACGAAGATAGAGAGGAGAGGAGAGAAGCGTCTTCTTCGAGAAGGAATAAGGAGGAAAGGAGTGAGAGGAGATCTGAGAAACGTAAGTCGCACAGAAGAGACCGATCTAAAGATAGGCATTCGAGATATGACAGAAGCAGAAGTCGCAGTCATGGTAGGAGGAGCCGATCGAGAAGTCGAAGCAGACGTTCCCGCAGCCCTCGCCGAGATTACAGTCGTCATCACGACTCAAAATCAAAACCAGAAAAAGAATCCGACAAAGGAACTACAAGTGCCGAATCCATCTTAAACCCCGTCATATTCAATTCTGGCCGCTACGCAGAACAAATCGCCAAAAGAAAGCTACTCTGGAACAGTAGAAAACCCGATGCAGCCGAACAGGAAGTGAAGAACACCGCCATCTGGCAAAGCGCCAAATTCTCGCAGGACCAAGACGGAAAAATGACTGCGAAATTTCAACGGCTTATGGGCATCAAAGACAATGCGCGAAGCCTCAACAGGACGGAAAAGTCAAAGATATGTTCAAAAAACAGGAGGAACTTTTCTCCACGATGGAAATGCAATATGAAGTCGCTCGAGCCACTACCCATACCCAGCGAGGCGTCGGCCTTGGCTTCGGACCCCGTCACATACCTTAAATTTTTAGAAATTTTTTTTCCTAAAAATATGCTAAAAATACAAAATCGATGTATTTTCTAATCACTTTTGTGTTCTCCTTATTTTAGTATGAAATAATACAAACTTTATGTTACATCATTGTATTTCATTTTCCTTCCTTCATACTAATGTAAGCCAGAAAAGGACCCAGCTATTGGAGGTGTCGTATTTGATTTTTAAAATAAATTTTTTTTTTTGCTTCAAGAGTTTATTAATCAAGATAGCGTTAATTCCTTCTCAATTTTTGAGTGTCTGATATGATATGAATCAGTAAAATGAACAAGTGGTTATTATTACTATGGAGTCCAATGCATTTTTAAAAATTTAATTAGAAAATAATATAATGCTCATCCTAGTTGCCATTTTATGTATTGCTGGAGTTAATTCACAAGGTAACAATTTTCTAATTGCGGTTGTGCTTTATTTTTATTGTAGATGATTGGCTGAAACATTATTTGGAAGAATTAAGGGATATTTTGAAAAATGGAGATGAATCCGCGGGAATTCCGAAACTTGATCCTCTTTTTTTAAACGAGAGCTTCGCATTTGTACAAAAACCGAAGATCAAGTAAGGAAATGCTAAGACTCTGGTCATTATGACCAATGGTCTTTTTTGGTTCTCCAAGATCAAAGCTCTGTCATATAGAATTTAGGACCATTATTTTCAACAAGCGAAAAGGCTAAAGGAGGATTAAGGGTATTTTGGTAGCAATTTTCCGCCAAAAATTCTAAAAGATGTCTCTATATGAATATTAGAAATGATATAAATTTTAAATTGAAAAATTCAACAGGTTTTCTCAAAAAATCGTTCAATTTAGTTATCTGAGCTTACTCTTATAGAGCGACACAATTATGCATTTTTACAGGCAAATTGGCGCTCCCTTATTCGGGACACCCTGTATATTCCACTCTGGTCGGGACACCCTGAATATCCCACTCTGGCCGGGACACCCTGGAATTCCACTCTGGTCGCGACACCCTGCACATCCCACTCTTGTAGGGACAACCTGTATATCCCACTCTCGTCGGGACTCCCTGGAAATTCCACTATGGTCGGGACACCCTGCACATCCCACTCTTGTAGGGACAACCTGTATATCCCACTCTCGTCGGGACTCCCTGGAAATTCCACTATGGTCGGGACACCCTGTATATCCCACTCTTGTCGGGACACCCTGGAAATTCCACTCTGGTCGGGACACCCTGCACATCCCACTCTTGTAGGGACTCTCTGCACATCCCACTCTGGTCGGGACAACCTGTATATCCCACTCTTGTCGGGACACCCTGGAAATTCCACTCTGGTCGGGACACCCTATATCCCACTCTGGTCGGGACAACCTGTATATCCCACTCTCGTCGGGACACCCTGGAAATTCCACTATGGTCGGGACACCCTGTATATCCCACTCTTGTCGGGACACCCTGGAAATTCCACTCTGGTCGGGACACCTTATATCCCACTCTGGTCGGGACACCTATATATCCCACTCTGGTCGGGACACCTTACATATATATCCCACTCTGGTCGGGACAACCTGCACATCCCACTCTGGTCGGGACTCTCTGCACATCCCACTCTGGTCGGGACACCCTGTAAATTCCACTCTAGTCCGGACACCCTGTATATCCCACTCTGGTCGGGACACCTGCACATCCCACTCTGGTAGGGACACCCTGCACATCCCACTCTGGTCGGGACAACCTGTATATCCCACCCTTGTCGGGACACCCTGTATATCCCACTCGACACCCTGTAAATTCCACTCTGGTCGGAACACCCTGTAAATTCCACTCTGGTCGGGACACCCTGCACCCCTCTGGTCGGGCACCCTGCACATCCCACTCTGGTCGGGACACCCTTCACATCCCACTCTGGTCGGGACAACCTGCACATCCCACTCTGGTCGGGACACCCTTTATATCCCAGTCTTCATTACTTTTTTTGTTAAATTTTTGGCCTTTTTTTCCAGTATGAACGCCCACATAGAAGGATATTTAAAGAATTATTCAAACTATATCGTCCACGATGCTCAATTAGATAAAGATCTTAATTCTTCATTTTGTTGACGTTTCTCAATCCAGTTTTGGAAGCCAAATTTTCGATCGGAGGGACTGCAATGAGCGTCATCCCTTTGGACAGCAACGGCTTCCTTGAGTAATCAACTTTTAATTTAATTAATTCTTATATAACTTCTTTTAAAGAATCTCCTTCGACAATTTTAAAATTTTACTGAACTCTCATATAATAGGCAGTAATAAAACAATCCAGATAAAAGAATTTTATTCTTCATACACTATTAAGAATATAGATGTGAGTATAGATATTAGCTTTTTTTTAATTTTAAATTTTTTAGATTGACGCCGAAGGAATTTTGAGCGATTATGGTTTTACTTTTATACTCAAAGATGTGATCCGTGATGTGACATTTCCTTTATTGAACAAATACCAGAATCAAATAATCGAAAAATTAAACAAAGATTTACCTTTAGTATTGAATGAGAATTTAAAAAATTTCGGACTCAGGAACATTATAGAAATGGCCAAAGATAAATTTATACCTCCATAATTGGCTACCCTGCTTCAATTTTGGACTCACAAATATACTTCTTTTTAATCATATTTAATTTACTTCCTTCTTAACAAAAAAAATTCTCAGGCCTGGAAAATTAACAAAAAGTGGCCACATTATATGAATAATCTTATTAACTAGATTTCCTTTAAAATATTTTTTTATTTAATATTCTACCCGTTTTGTTTAATAGTAATTTAATTTTCTAGTTAAACATAGAAATAGTGCATTATTCTACAAAATGTGTGAAAATAGTTATAGATTAATATCAGTTCCTTCGAGTTTTTTTTTAAATAGAATTTATGAGGTTTAAAATTAAAATTTTGTTTAAAAAAAATTAAAAATGAGTAAAAAAATCCTATGTAGAAAGTTTTATAAAAATATAGATTAATTCAGATAAATCACAAATGTTCAGTTCTACGATTATGGAAAAAAAAATTCGAAGTTTTGATCACTCAGTGGCTGAAAATTTAAAAAAGTATAAAATGGAAGAGAATTACTGAAAATTGTCTAGTCTAGATTTTGAGTTAAATAAGGCGATCCACTGAGTATGATTAAAATGAAGCATTTCATAATTGACACTCTTTGTGCTGTTGACCGATAATCCTGAGTGCAATATCTAAGCTAATAGACTAATCTAATGCCAGCTGCATGAGTATGAGAAAGAATGGACAACTTGAAAGTTTCACTATCCTTTGTATACTCTCAAATATACTCGAAATCAACTCCTTATTCTTCATTGCAGGTACAATAATGGCAGTCTTATGTTTATTCAGATAAAAGACTGTTGAAACCCTTTTCTTAAACATTCTGGAGTATATTTTTTGATGTTGAACTCCTCTTGGCGACTAAAGGGAATAAAATGTTTCCAAAGAATATTTTAGTTGTTTAGAGAATGGAACATGCTGAGCCGTGTTCGATGGTGGATATGAACATTGGTGTTCCAGCTCCGAGTCCTCCGTCAGTCTTCTCCTGTTCATTATCTCTGTCGTATTCGCAGTCAAAGTAATGACCCTAAAAATTTATGGTTGTATTTTGTTTGTAAATGCATTTAGTACCTGACAATCCAAGCAAGGACAGTGGTCGCTCATTTTACATGTGATGCCCCATTGAGCGGCGAGAGCACGGTAGAGTTTTTTGCTTGATTTGTGGTATACGATGACTTCTTTGGAGTCCTCGTGTTCATTCTGGCGGTTTTCTTCCAGTGCTGATTCGGCCAAGACGTGCTCGTAGCTTGGAGGTGGGCATGTCGGATGCGAATACAGAAGCTGCGTCGACTCTGAATTTTCTTGAGTCGACGTCTCGGTTGAGCCGCTTGCTTCCATCGCTGGACTCTGAGCGACTGCGACCGATGATGTCGCTGCGTCCGATGACGCTTTACGAAATTTCTTTACGAACTTCGTTTTGACTGATTTTATGATTGCGGTTATGAAATTGATCTCCCTGAAAAAAAAGAAAAGAATAAGAGATCTTGTTGACAGATTCACGAAGAGGGGCCTAGTTGTGGGCTTTTGCTATATTGCCACTTGCAGGTGCAGTCAATGGCCACTCATTAGCCACTAGCAATCACTGCTCCGTTATCAATGGTTGCAATGCCGCTACCTCGTTGCCATATGGAAAATAAAGATTGAACGTTCCAGAAAAACTGGCGACTGACAGCCGGTACAAGATACAATGAGATCAATAAAAAGAGATCCTTCATTTAAATAGATGTTGCGTAGATATACATCAGAGGTATCAAATAATAATTTTTTTACAAAATAAATGCTAACATCAAACGTATAACCTAATTACTAACCTAATTTAATTAAGATAGTTTTTAAACCACTGAAATTAAGAAAAAAATAATAGTCTAATAGGTTTTGGGAGTTGTTTATTTCGACGATTCAAGGATATTGATCCGAGTCTGTGTGGCGACGGTCTGTCTCAAAAAAAGTTAAGCGTAAAATATGCGTTTTGATGGGGAAAAATGGAGAAAAGTACGTTTATAAATAATTAATTATTAAGTTATTATTTTATACTTACACACTGAGGTGGGGTGCAAAAATTAGTTTCCGAAACGTTGGAGATGAATGAAGGCGGGCGGTTTGCTCGGGTTCGGATGCTCTTCTGCGGCGATGTTAAGAATGGGTGAAAGAAGAAAGGCCTCGCGCCCGCGCCACCCGCAAGCGCAATTCACGAGTACAAAAGGGACACTTCAAATTAAACGCGCCCTTCACTTAATTTTCTTTCTTCACTCAAGTTGAAGACTTGAAGAATTTATAGTTCCCGGAGGCTCTTTCAGGGGACGCTTCTTTTTTCCATATCTTGACCACATCTTTTGAAGGAGCTCTTTTTTTAGGCTTTTTTCATTCTGCACAATTGCTTTGAAAATTTTAATTAGGAGGAAAGAAAACAAACTAACGCCCTTTTATTAATTTATAAAATAGGTCTCCAAAAAAAAAAAAAAAAAGAATGTGAGAAAAACAGAAGATACGAATGAGTAGAGTAATAGAATCCAGGGGGTCCATTAGACGCAGAAATTATTGAAGTCAGGGGTTGTTGACGTCGATGGCCTAAATGAAATTGATGCTTCGCTTTCTTTTGGCGAAAAAACAAAGAAAATATCTGAACTTAAAAATCAGAACAACTTTTTCTTCCTTGATGGACGGCCTTGCCCCAGTGCGAAATACTGGCGTTTTGACAAGGTCAATGTCGGATTTTCGAGTAGCCATAAGGCTTTTATCATCATGGTCGTCCGTATCACCGTTTTTTTACTTTCAACTACTTGAAAATTAAAAAAGGAAGAAAAAATAAAATAACACGACGATTTGACAGGAGTTGCCGTCCTTTGAATGGTATTCTTGATTACAATATTTTGATTGCTCATTGGACTTCGTTTCTTCCATTGAAGCCATCGTCAAACGTTAAAAAAAGAAGCCACTGATTAAACAAGCTTTTTTTGTTTCATCTAACTCCATTGATCAGTTTTTTAAATTCTCAAATTGAAGTCACAGAAAACTCCTTTTCTGTGAGCAAAAGTGTGCTTCATAAGACGAATTTGTGATGGTCAATCAACAACTTTACATTTTATTTTGTTGTTTTTTTTATGCCTTGATTTAGATAAAAAGAAAAATGCTGTTTTCACGTCAGAATGAAAGTTATCAGACACAAACAAATTTTATTTTCGAACTGATCGTTTCCCTTTTTGTTGCCAAAAATGTTTAATTTATTTTCTTTTAACTTTTTCTCTTTCTTCCGCTTTCGGATAAACCTTGCAGACATAAAGAAAAATTCACTAAGAAATGTACCGAAAAATGCTTTCTCAACTAATGAGCCTACGATGGACTCAGTTGGACCATTTCTTTTCTAGTTTTTCGGTCGCCGGATTCCGATTTTTCAAAAATAAACAAACTTAATTAAATTTTTGGGAGAAAATATAAATTAGATTTTTTTTTATTTTGACTAAATTATTTTACCTACTTTATTGAAGTTTTTGAGGGTGGGAGAGGCAACCCAAAAGGCGGCCGGCGCGTGGAGGGTAATTGAAGAGCCTTCGGGGGGTTTTCACGACCACCAGTTTTTTCAGTTGCATTGAACTTGTGCAAAGAACACCACCTTGGATAAGCGGCAATAAATTCAGAATTTAGGTACCTCTCATTTTATTATTTATTTATAAGTTATAACATTTAAATTCGCATGATGTAAAATAATATTGTAAAATTAATTATTTTAAAAATTTAGCATGATTATCTAGCTGATCTTACATAAAAAATTAATTTAAATTTAAATTTTATTGCTTAAAATACCCTTAAAAATGGCCCTTACACTCCAGAACGTGAGAATAAATGATATGAGAATCGACAGCCGATTTATAAATATGACGTAAAGTAACGAATCATTTATTTGAAAAATTATTGGAATAAGATATGAGGCTCTCCGGATACGAAGGGCGAACTCGACATCGGACAATTTTTTAACTTCCTTAAAGAAGTTATTGTGATACCCTCGACGTCAGTTTTTTTTCATTTTCAGATTCTAGACCTCTGGTGAATACACCCATATAATTTTTATGTTGAGTTCGCCATTTTTTCCCCTTTAAATACGTAAAAACCGAAACTTTAAAATTGTCGAGTTCGCCCTTCGTATCCGGAGCGCCTCATATAGAGTTTCAGCCAAAGAAAAAAATTTTTTACGGCACTTTTAATTAATATTTTGAAATTTTGCTGTAGAGTGAGACATTTGAGCCATTTTCGAGTTAAGCGATAAAATTTAAGATTTTTGTCAACATACTGCTTGATTAACTTATTTAAAAAGAAAGTATTGTGACACTCTCCAAGAGTCTCTGGAAATCCTATAGAAAATAAAAAGTAGTTTGAAGAGCTTAAAGAGAAGTAACAATATAGAAAGGGGAAGTATATGGGAGGGGATGTATAACAGAGGGGAAGTATAAGTCAGGGGAAGAATAACAGAGGGGGAAGTATAAGTCAGGGGAAGAATAACAGAGGGGAAGTATAAGTCAGGGGAAGAATAACAGAGGGGGAAGTATAAGTCAGGGGAAGAATAACAGAGGGGGAAGTATAAGTCAGGGAAGAATAACAGAGGGGGAAGTATAAGGGACCGAAAGTATAACGAAGGGGGGAAAGTATAAAGGAGGGGGAAGTTTTTTTTTTTCGAAAATTTTTCCAAGTTTGTGTTTTCGAAAAACTTAATAAGGTTTTCAAGAAATTTTCTAAGTTTTGTTTTGAAAAATTTTCCGAGTTTTTTTTTAATTTTCCGAGTTGTTTTTTTGAAAAATTTTCTAAGTTCTTTTTTGGAAAATTTTTTGAAGTGTCAAGGTAGAAATAATGGGCTCTTTAATGGGCTCTTTGCCCCACGGATGTGCCTCTCATAGTGGGTAGAAGTACGAAATTTCTCCCTACAAAAAAAATAATAATTAAAAAGTGACAATTTTTTTACACCAAAAATTCGTAGAAAATATAAGGAGTAATTGCTGAAAATTGGGTGAAAATCGGACCAACGTTTCGGCGGCAGCAATTTTTTAAAATTTCAAACAAACATATCTCCGCCATTTTTTCGAAATTCAAAAATCGCCCTCGTTAGTTTCTTCTTCACCGGCTAAAGAAATTTGTGTGAAAAGGTGAAAATAGGTTGAAAACTGTGGCCGTAAAGTGTCCCGGAAAAAAATGCTACGGCCGGACGGCACCACAGACAAAGTTGAGATCGGTATAGATCCATATTCGAATTTATCCTACATGGAGGGTATCACAATAACTTCTTTAAGGAAGTTAATTCATGAGGTTGTCTTCCGGCCGTCGCCAGATTTTTCCGGAAAAATGGAGGAAACTCCCGTATTTTTTTTAAATTCTAAAATGTCCTTTAAATTGTTCTACACGGTCATTAGTGGGATTTTAGGTTAGTAATACATAATAAGCAATTTTTTTCTTCACCGAAAAAAAAAGTTTTGCAATTTCTTTTGCCAATAATTCTAAACCGTGAAATTTCTCCGCCAAAAAAGAAACTACTTTAAAATACATGTCATTTAAAAAAAAGTCTAATAGCCTCCAATTAGCACTAAAAATAGCGAAAATCTAAAATTGCTAAAACCGTTTCTTTAAATTTGTTTCTAATTTTTTGTATGTGCCTACAAGAGTTCTTGGTAAGTCAGGAAGGAAAGAGGCCCGGTTTGCCATGGAAGACTTCGTAAGATCAAGGAAAAAGCCATGAAAAAATAATTGAAGTCATAATTCTTATTGATCTGATAAAAAATGATTGGAAATCAGAATGTTCTTTTTTTTCTAATTTTATTTATTTTTAGAAAAATGTCTGTGCCCAGAAATGCAACTCAAGAATTGGACGAACTCGAAAAAAATGTGGACGATCTTTTTTGCTTGTCAACGCCATTTTTGTCTCATGTATGTATATTTAAAATAAGGGGAAAAAACGTTAAATATGTCCCATTTTCAAAATATTATTAGCCTTGAGGAGCTCATTTCGCATGCGGGTAATAGCCATCGAGGGATAATGAAGGAAATCCTATACCTACCTTTAATATGAATAATTTGTTTCCCGGAACCTGACGACAAAAAAAAATTGTCTGAAGAACTATAACGTTAATTGGCTTTCTTTCCGAAATTTAAATGACCGGTTTCGTTTAAATCATCTTCAGGAAACGGACTAAGCTTTTTTTTTAGTTATGCAAGCGGGTTTTGCTTGTCTTGAAGCTGGATCTGTACGTGGTAAAAATACGACGAATATAATTATGAAAAATCTTCTTGACTTATGTAAGTTTGAAAAGTGATAAATGGGTATGTTGACATGAGCTTTATATTGTTGATAGTTGTTTGCGGTGTCTTTTACTACTTGATTGGATATCCTTTGGCGTACGGAAGTGGGTCGCCTTATTTAGGGTTGACGACTTGGGCTGGAATAGGTTTGAGTGAATCTCGGCTTGCTTTTTGGTTCTTTCAGTTCATATTCGCAGCGACTGCAGCAACAATCATTTCTGGTGCAGTTGCCGAAAGGTGTAATTTCGTCGCATATATTGTCTACAGCGCGTCATATCAGGTAGACAAAATTATTGAATTGTTTCTAAGTTTTATTTTAGGTTTTGTCTATCCGGTTGTGAGTCATTGGACTTGGAGTGATGAAGGATGGTTGAAGGAATTGGGCTACACCGATTTTGCTGGAAGTGGAGTCGTACACGCTTTGGCAGGAGTCTGCTCTTTTGTTGCTGCTGCACTTATGGGACCGAGATAGGAAGATTCACAAATGGAAAAACAAATAACATCCCAGGACATTCAATACCTGTAAATAAAAAGTCATGTCTTTTTTTCTAATATTTTTTGAAGATGGTCGGAATCGGTGCACTTCTTTTGTTTCGGGTTTTTTGGCGTTCAACGGCGGATCTTTAGGCCACGTCACACAACCTGGGGACAGCCTAATCGTAGCTCGAAGTATGTTCAGTACTGTCATTGGTGGAAGTGGTGCAGCTATCACCGCACTGGTTATAGGAAGGTTACATCTGACCGGACCCGCTGATTGGCCTTTTGCTCTTGTTTTAAACGGAACACTGGCCGGAATGGTATAAAAATCTTTTTTGTTTGCTATTAAAAAATGTCGTTTAGGTTAGTGTTTGCGGAGGTCCTGAAGCGTACACAACATGGGCAGCATTTGCAGTTGGTGCTTTTGGATGTTTGATATATATTATTATGCATAAAATAGTCCTTTTATTAAAAGGTAAAATTATTTTGTTTTCTTTCTAACTTTAGTTTGTTTTGAAGTTGATGACCCTTTGGATGCTGTCGCCGTCCATTTTGGAGCCGGCTGCTGGGGCGTTTTGGCACGCCCGATATTTTCTCAAGAAGGTTTGCTTTACGGAATCACTGAGGATGCCTCCAAGGTATATGATTATAAAAATGACATTTTAATAATTTTTTCAGCTAATGCTGCATAACGTTATCGGACTTTCTGCGATCATCATTTGGTCTGCGATCACCAGCATCATCCTTTTTGGAACGCTCAGGTTGACTGGTTTCCTCCGGGTGTCTGAAGACATCGAAATAAAAGGACTCGATATTTCCAAACATGGAGAAGATTCCTATCCTAAATCTGCTTGGTGGAACAATGACCACCACATAACGAAAGTAATAATTTACAATAAAAAACTTCTCAACATTTACATTTTAGGCACACCAAGTTATAAAATAAAGAGCAACGAATTTGACAACCATGCTTTTCAAATGGAAAGGAGGAACCATCATAGATAGATTTGTATCAACAGGTATATTTTTGTAAATATTCGTTTTTGTTTTGTATATTTATTTATTTTAATAAACTTATCCAATAAAGTCAGTTAATTAACAAACTGGTAACCGATAAAAGCATAGTGTTAAACGTTAAAGCGAAAATTCATTTCATTGATCCAAAAAGAAGTTCCTTAAGAGCATCGTCGTTTAAAGAGTCAAAAAAAGTATTTTGTGTTTCGTTGGTAGGACTGAGCATTTTAATCAAGTCTCCATCAAGGCTTTCGAAAAGATCTGGATTTTCTTTTCTGGAGACATCTGGACGTCTTTGGACGAGCATGGATGAGGGCTTTCGCTTTTCTCATTTTGAGGGGATTCAGGAGAATCCGTCGAGACGAGAACGTTCACGCTATACGTCTCTGGATTTTGATCCTTAAATAGATAATAAATAAACATCATATAGCAGTAACTACAGCATTGTAGCAAAAATTAAAAATAACCTTCAAAGCTTGAAGGCGGTGTACAAAATAACCTTCTGACCTCAATACAACTCCTGGAGGCTCAGCTGGACATTTATGAGTTCTTTGGCTTATCTTTAAAACATTATAAATTGGTACAGCATTAATAATGTTATACCTTGTATCTAAAAGATTTATTGCATGCTGTACACTTATACGGCATGACTCCTGTATGGATTCGTTTATGAACTAAATATGAAACTCTCTGACGAAAAGATTTACCTAAAAGCAACAGATTAGCCTGGACAGTCAGTAAAAACGATACACTCACAACAACTCAAAAATGTTAGTGGTAACACTGGTTATGCATTCAATTACCGCATGTTTCGCACGTAAACGGTTTTTCCCCGCTGTGTATTCTCTCGTGGTTATGAAGAGTCGATAGTTCTTTGAATAGCCGACCGCATTTAGAGCAGCAGTACGGTTTGTCATTTGTATGATACAGAAGATGCTTATGGTAAGACTGTTGAAATGTGAACGATTTATTACATGTTTGACACGTGTACGGCATTTCCCCTACAAAATTTTAGTTGGCTAATACTTTTAGCTTTTGAACTACCTGTATGAAGGCGACGGTGTTTTTTCAAAAAGTATTTTGTTGTAAACTTTTTTGAGCAGATTGTACACTGCCATTGTTTCTCATCGTGGACTTTTAGATGTTGTAATAAATGCACTTCCTGAAAATATTCAAATCAACCAATGAAAGAGGTTTATCTGATATTGCAGGTGGCGAAATCTAGCTTTTAATTCAGTGAACTAAAAGGTCATACCCTTTTGAAAAATTTACCGCAGATGTTGCATGAATGTTCTGGCTTTTGCTGTTCGTTTTCGGCATTACCTATTGGACATTTTTAAAATAAGAAAAAAAAATGAGAAGGACTTACTGAAACCTCCAGCATGGGCGACTCTGTTGTGAATCATAAGGCTACTTCTAAGACTGAAAGTTCTCGGGCAGTGTTGACAGTTGAGGACTTTTCTAGTTTCGTCTTTATCTTCGTTTCTTTTGTGAACTAACTGTTTGTGCATAGCCAAAATAGTTTTGTTGGGAAATGAATAAGTGCAGATGTCACAGCCAAAAGTATTTTTTTCCTGTGTTTCTGGAGCTTGCTGAAGAAAAATTGAGAGAATGGATAAATAGAAGATGTTACCTCTGGTTCGTCGACTGTAAAATCTCCTTTGGTTAATAGCTCCTGACAGGATTCGAATTCTTTGTGAGACTCAGAAGGAATGGATGGAGTTGAGGGCCATGAATTGATCGACCCTCCATTCACTTCTGGGCTTTTCACATTTGCACTATCGGATTGATCTTCAACATGAATCGTTTCTGAGGGCGGAGAAGCACGAGAATGGCCTACAAGATGTACCGTAAACTTATCAAGCCCGGAAATCACTTGGGTGCAAATAGGGCAACAGAGCATCCGCGAGGCAACGTCCAAAAGAGCAGAACAAAGCGCGTCCGACGTGTTGAACCCAGGACGACAGCACAGCGGACACGTGACCATCGGCAAAGTCATCTTTCATTCAAAAACACAAATACTTTATAAAATAGAGCGGAAATAGGAAATTATGTCATTGAGATCCGACTAAGACCGTGTCGATGGCCCGTAAACTAAAATAGCTTTAAAATTTTTAGGTAGGGAAGGGACGCCGAGATTCAAGACCGAAATGGAAAAAAGAGGCGGGGACACGCAAACGCGATTCATTTCTAACCGCTTTACTTAAGATTTTCCCGCCTTAACTGGCAACACTGATACTTTTAACTTCCTTACAGAAGTCATTGTGATACCCTCCACATCGGGTTTTTGGGAAGGGCCTTCCAGACCCCCGAGGGTAAATCGAATCTTTACCTATCTTTTCTTATTATAATATACATATGTATATTTATTTACTCATTTTAAAAATTCCAAGGGTATTTACTTTATAAGGGTATATTTTAAGGGTACCAGTGCATCTCCTATTGCAGTTTTCTAGAGCCTTATACCAAATTTACCCAAAATATGCTGTATGAAATGAGGCGCTCGGGTACGAAGGGCGAACTCGACAAAACGTAGTTTCGAGATATTCGCATTTTAAAGTTTCGGTTTTTACGTATTTAAAGGGGGAAAAATGGCGAACTCAACATAAAAATTATATGGGTGTATTCACCAAGAGGTCTAGAATCTGAAAATGAAAAAAAACTGGAGGACCCTTCCCCAAAAACCCGACGTCGAGGGTATCACAATAACTTCTTTAAGGAAGTTAAAAAATTTGTCCGATGTCGAGTTCGCCCTTCGTACCCGGAGCGCCTCAAATGTAAAATGAAAATTTTTTTAAAAAACTTTTAAATTTTATTTGGGGTGGGGGATACCCCGCAAATTCTTGTTGTCTTCGAAGCTCCAAATGTTTTTTTGCCTCCAGCTGTTAAAAAGTATTGAAAAATATTAAGCATTAAACTTCGACTGCAGAATAATTTTATTTAAAAAAATGAGAGAAGCGAAGGTTTTTGAAAAAATTTATGAATTTTCGCAGTCGACGAATTTCCGCCAAAAATGCGAGAAAGTTTTAATGAATTTAATCGAAGAATGAAAATGGTAAGTATGGAAATAAAAATTAAAGTAACATAATATTTGGTTAACTTAATTTAAGGATCCGCAAAGAAATCGAGGAATAATTTCGGCGTAAATGAAAGTAGGACGGAGAAATTTCAAAAATTATCTATTATCGATTAAAATTTTATTTATTTATTTATGTACTAAACTTAAATAAATAAATTATTATTATTGTTTATTTATTTTATTTTTTTTGTCGTTGTTAAATTATGATAATTCTAGGACAAGGATAAGAAAGAGTGTAAGTTCATGCAGAATTTTTATTTTTTAATATTAAACCGAGTAAATAAATAGAAAAAAATTAGGCCCCCAGAGGGATTGGAACCTACCACCTTTGAGTTTCTAGCCTAAGGCCCACAGTGTTGTAAAAAATGCTGGATTGAAAAAATGGAAAAAAGGTCCGAAAAATGATCCAATGGTATCTAGAATCCATTGAGCGGTGGAAAATTTCTGGGAAATTCGGAAAACTGGAAAATTTGGTGGGATAATTAGTTCCAAATGCTTCCTTTTGAGGCTGTGTTGTGGGCACAAAAATGCACATTAGCGCTACTTTTTCTTCTGCCAGAGTTATTTTCAA
Organism: Orius insidiosus; assembly: GCA_014119065.1. Lineage (NCBI taxonomy): Eukaryota > Metazoa > Arthropoda > Insecta > Hemiptera > Anthocoridae > Orius > Orius insidiosus. Next base: position 27,678 of record JACGAQ010000154.1, read on the forward strand.
CTAAAACCACGCTAAAGTAAAGGTAAATAACTCTAGGAGGATCCTTGAAATAACGCATTCTCCCTATACAGAATGCGCTGACATTTCATTGCCTACTTATTAAAGCACGAGGTTACATCCCACGTAGTCACTTTTTCGTGAAGGTAGAAAAAGTGTTACTTTGTTTGTTTATATTTTACTTTACCAAATTATATTTATCCATTGCCCAGTTTATTTAAAATAAAAACTGGGTATATCAACTTTTAAAAATGAAGTTTGACCCATTTCTATGATTTTTTACGTTTGAAAAACGGATAAGATTCAAGAAAAATGAAGAAAGAACGAACCGCCGATAACGTTCGACCGTTTAAACTATAAGTATTTTGTATTTTTCTTTTTATTATTTTAATTTTAGACTTTTTTGTGCACAGCTCATCAAGTAGTGAGTTTGACGGGGATAAATTTTCAAAGGAAAAGCATTATTGTAAGTTCTTTCTTCTGAATGTTTGCTATAAGTTTTCTGCTTTAGGGAGTTGTTGAGTTGACGTTGGTTCCTCTGAAAGAAAACCTCAAAACAATTCGAATAAATGCCAAGCAATGTCGCATATATAGAGTTTGTATAAATGACACTATAGAAGCCTCTTTTCAATATTTCGACCCATTTTTGGACATAACGCATGGAGAAGACAAAGAGTATGAATAATTATATTGTGAGCAAAATTGTTTTTATGATTTTAAGGAGGAGTTTGGAGCATTTTTCAAAAGCACATTTGAATGCTGCTGTTCAAATTGATCCTGACAATAATGGAGGGGAGCTTGTCATCACTATTCCGCCAGAAGCTTCTGCTTGTGTGGTGGAAGGAAGGAATTTTAGGCTGGGAATTGAATTTAGCTTGGAGCAACCAAGAGGGGGAGTCCATTTCGTCATTCCAGATGGCGAAGGTTCTCTTGCTGAGGTAACTACTTAATTATTTTTTCTTTCTTCATTTTAATTTTCAGAGAGGCGCTCATATGTTTACATGCTGTTATGAAAATTCGTCGAGGCTTTGGTTCCCATGTGTGGATAGCTTCGCAGAACCGTGTACATGGCGGCTTGAGTTTACAGTTGATGAAAACATGACTGCGGTTTCTGTGGCGACTTGCTGGAAGTCATCTACACTCCGGATATGCGCAGAAAAACTTTTTATTACAACCTAAACGTCCCTTGTGCTGCACCAAACATCGGGCTTGCTGTCGGGTAAAGTTTTTGTTTTTCTTTATTCACTAATGATGAATAGACCTTTTGAGATCTTCGTCGATCCATATATGCATGAGGTGACTCATTTTTGCCTTCCGGGAATGATGGATAGCTTGAAAGTGTCAGTCCGCCATGTTCATGAGATGTTTGAATTTTATGAGGAGACATTAGCAAACAGATATCCGTATACATGCTATAAACAAGTTTTTGTCGATGAGACTGTTGAACCTGTTTCTGCGTCTGCGACAATGAGCATTCTAAGCATCAATCTTCTTCATTCTCCTTGGATTATCGACCAAAATTACATTACAAGAACCTCAATGGCTCAGGCGATCGCGAACAGTTTTTGGATGTTTTATCTCTATGCAGAACTGGTATGATGCTTGGCTTCCAAAAGGAGTTTCCAGTTACCTTTGTGGTTTATATTCAAAAAATGCTTTGGAAGAAATGCGTATAAAGAAGGAATACATAAAGATTTGATGGAAGTTATTAAATATGAAGAAGAATACGGCGGGATTGTGATGGACCCAAGCCAGCCTCCTACAGCACCTGCAGTCACTACAGGAATAACAGCAACACCAAAACCAAATGAATTTCATTTTCCTTTAAAAAACCTTCATACGATCTCCCCACTTTATATGGAAGTCATGAGAAAAAAAGCGCATTTGGTGATCAGAATGCTTGAGCTTAGAATCGGTTATGAACTTCTTCTTCAGGTTGGTTGTTAATCATTTTAAAAAATAAATAATTTGTTTTTAGGTTTTAAATAAACATTTATCCCTCGCTTGTAATGCTGCACTTCAAAATTATCATCAGGACATTGGTCGCATATGCTTATCAGTACAAATACATTTTCAAAAGCAATTTTTACTGTCACTGGAAAAGATATGACAGTTTTTGTCGATCAATGGGTCCGAACTGGAGGTCATGCCAAGTTTCATTTGCAGTTTATTTTTAATAGAAAAAGGTTTAAATATTAAAATAAAACTTTTATTTTATGGTCTATTTTAGAAATACGGTTGAGTTGGAAATAAGGCAGGATGCAATAGCGCTGAAAGGAATAAAAAAATATTTAGGACCTCTGCTGGTTACTATACAGGAGTTGGATGGAACTTTTCGTCATACTCTTCAGATTGAAGGGACGGTCGCCAAAGCGGATATAACATGCCATTCGAAAAGTAGAAGAAATAAGAAAAAGAAGATTCCTCTTTGTACTGGAGAAGAAGTCGATATGGATTTGTCAGCTATGGATTCTGATTCTCCTGTTTTGTGGATTCGCCTTGATCCAGACATGACGCTTCTTCGCTCTTGCGTTATCGATCAGCCAGATTATCAATGGCAGTATCAGCTTCGCCATGAGAGGGATGTCTCAGCACAATTTGAAGCTATTGCTGCTTTAGAAAGGTTTCCATCCCATCTTCACGCATAGCATTGACTGATACCATCGAAAATGATCAGGCTTATGTCAAAGTTAGATGTGCTGCCGCTCATTGTTTAACCAAAGTAAGCTCATTATCTATATTTTCTTAATCGTTTTCAGGTCGCCAACGCCATGGTTACCAACTGGGCCGGACCTCCAGCGATGCTTGCCATCTTCAGAAAGCTTTTTGGATCATTTTCATGCCCTCATATCATAAAGCAAAACAATTTTATGAATCTTCAGCATTATTTCTTACAAAAGGTAAATCCATTAACCCTTTCGAGACCGCGTCTGACGCCCGATTCTGTGCGCTACTGGCGCAGCACTTTTCCCCTCTCTTTGCCCCTCACTTCTCCTTGACCGCTCCCAGCGCCCAGCAAAGCACAGAAAGGGACGAGTGATGCGATCATCACGTAGTTCATTTCTTCCCCAATAGATTGCCAGTTTTTGCATGTCGCTAGCGCCACGGGAAGCGAAGGTATTAAATTTTTTAGAGAGGCTTCCCGCTGGCGCCGAAAAGCGCGAATGGCAACTATATTCGCCTGCGGTCTCGAAAGGGTTAAAATGATTATCCATTTAATTTATTTAGACAATACCTATGGCAATGGCCGGATTAAGAAATTCTCATGGTATATGCCCACCGGAAGTCCTTCATTTTATTCTGGACCTCTTCAAATATAATGATAACACCAAAAATAAATATTCAGACAATTATTACCGTGCTGCATTAATTACGCACTTGGGGACACAGTTACTCCAGTTGTCGCCATCGTTCAACAAGGGTAAATTAATAAATAAAAAACAAAATGAAATTGAAAATTTTAGGACACAGATAACTCCAGATTCGTTATCTTCTGAAACGAAGCTTGTTCTGGAAGAAATAACGAAACATTTAAATTTAGAAAAAGTTCTACCTTGTTATAAACTTACTGTGACGGTCGCCTGTTTAAAAGCGATTCGAAAACTTCAACGATTTGGTCATCTACCAAGCAACCCACATTTGTTTAAAACTTATGCTGCATACGGCCAGTTTGTTGGTAAGCTTAAAATCTTTTGAAAAAAATGAAGATTTCTTTTTGCAGAGGTTAGGCTGTGTGCTTTGGATGCTCTTGTCGATTATACAGTCGTTGATGGTAAATGGAGCGATTTGGAATATCTTCTTGATATAGCGGAAGAAGATCCAGATCCAGGCGTCGTCTTGCTCTTGTCAAAATGCTCATTGAAAATCCACCATTTCGTAGCCAAGTTTCAAAGCCTCAACTCAACAAGCCTGAACTTGTTCATCGAATTTGGAAACTTTTTAAGTAAGTTGTCATTATTATTTATGTTTTAATCATTTTGAATAGTTGTATGCTTTCCCATGATTCAAAGATGAGGTGTAGTTTTGTCGACCTGTATTATAACCTCTACAGCGTAAAGAAGCCCATGTGTCTACCTATGTGCGATCTCCCTGGGCTCTCCAGCATAAAAAGTCCACCTCGTGAGGTATGTTTTTCAATGTTTTTTACCAAAATTAATTTTTTTTAAGGATGTGGAAGAGTCATCAAAACGTAAAGCTATCAAATCAGAATCTATCGATGATGCTTTTGATGTCCCTGATAGTAAAAAAATTAAGGTATTTTTATTAATTTTTTATTCAGATTTTAATTTATTATTTTTAGGTTGAAAAAGAAGGCAGAAAAGCTGAATATTTTTCGGATAATTCTGCCTCATTACCAGGCCTGACAGGAGTCAAAGGTCCCACCGGTTTCGAACCTGGAATGTTCAAAGAAGGCTCAAAAGCTGAAACTCCAAAAGTATTTTTCTTTCATTTTAAATTTTTTTGTTAAACTTTTTTTAGGGAAAGAAAAAGAAGAAAGATAAAAAGAAGCATAAACATAAACACAAGCACAAACATGAACATAAACACAAAGAGAAGAAAGATAAAATAAAGAAAAAGAAAATGAAAGGACAAAGATAAAGTTAAAATAAAAAAAGAAGAAACGCTTAGTTCTGACAGCTCGACCGCCAGCCCAAATCCAACAAGTATAGTCAGTACTGACTAATTATTTTATTAAATAAAAGTTTCTTTTTTATTTTCTTCTTATCGAAAAATCCTCTCTTTTTCCCTCTCCATTTCCTCAGGGATTATGTGGACAAGTTTCAAAAAAGCAAAATTATTTGTTCCAACCGCAGTTTGAAACTCCTGAAGTGCGCAGAAGGATTTAATCGAAGTTTAAGACGTCGTTTAAATCGTTTTTTTCGTGAAATCTGAAGTCATCTGACGTCAAATTTGACGTGTAAATCCTTCTGCGCATGCTCCAGGAGTTTCAAACCAGTCTCAAACTAAGGTTGGAACAAAGCTAATATTTAAAAAACACGTGTTTCGATTTAAAAAAAATGATAAACTAAATTTTTGAGTGAAAGTTATATTTTGTGTTTTTCAACTGAAAATGTTAAGAACGTTTTCAATTATTCCTTTCTTGAGCAAAGTGCCGACAAGAAATGAATTCTCTATGGTATGTCGGTTTAAATTAAGGGAGAGTGAACATTTGATACGAAATAAACTTCATAGTGAAGGCCAAAATGTACTTTTTCAGGTTGAGCGTGTGAAATCTCATTTCATCTTCTGCGAAAACTTGCCGAAGGGATTTGAAAAATACTTTGAAAGAAATGTCAAAAAAATTGAAAAAGAAAATCAAAAGTTAAAAGAAAATTTGAAAAAGAAAGAAATGAAAAATGAGCCGAAAAAGATAGAAAAGAAGGGACAATGGAGATTCGGATTTTTTGGAGGATCAAGGTTTGTTCTTGTGGTAGACATTTTTTATTTCAGTTTCAGACCAAACCCAGATTTCGGTAAGACTGGACCTCAAAGCGTTTTTATGTGCGGCGTCTTCGGCCTGGCCGGAATTTTAAGCAGCGTATTGCTTATCAAGGGAAGGCAGGTTGAAATAAATTGGAAAGAATTTCAAAACGAGTAAAAAAAATTGATAATGTTTTTTGATATTTTTTTTAAAGCTACCTAAGCCGAGGAGTGGTAGATCGAATCGAAGTCGTAAACGGCAAATGGGTCAAAGTTCATTTAAAAACGGGCTTTTCCATCCACAAAGAGGTTCGCTGTTTTTAAAGTTTAATGTCTCATTTAAGTTTTATTAGCCATCTCCGTGGTTTTATATCGGCAATATTGACATTTTCGAAAAGAAACTGGAACGTGCGCAGATAAACATGAACGTTGATCCTACAAATTTTGTTCCTGTTGTGTATAACAGAAGGATGGAAATGTCTAATTTTGTTTCTTTTATCCATCACTGGTTATGCTAGGTGAAGATCTTAGAGAGTTTCAGGGAATCGTAATTTGCTCCTCCCGTATCCGACTCATGGTCATACGACTCGAGTCGAGTCATATACGACTCGGCTGAGTCGTATACGTGAACGACTCCCTTCCCGACTCGTAAGGTTATATTTTACGAAGGTTATTTTGTTATCTCGTTTAGTTTCGGGTTCGAAAATCAACTAGTTTCTCAACAGATTGGCTAAAATCGAAGAAGGAAATCGATTCCGTACTTATGAAGGATTTTGGAAGTTAAAATTAAAAAAAGGAAACTTTATACCCACGCTAAATGAAAATTGGCGGGAACGTTTTGGGGATAGGTAATTTCTATGTGCTGTTATAGTTAATCAGAAAAACCATGTTTCGAATGGCTCTAGTGAGAACATTGTGAACTAACTGAGTCAGAACGACTCCCTGAAGGTTATATAGCCTCTAAGAGAAGACCTGACGTATACGGGAAGGCAAATTACGATTCCCTGAAACTCTCTAATATCTTTCACCCAATTATCCTTGGTCTTTCTGCCGACGAAAACCCTTTTGGCAAAACACCAACAGCCCTAACCTCCCAGCGGCCCTAAAGTACAGCCTCACTGTGACGTTTTAGGTTTCGTCGTCTTTATCATGAAACGTGCTTATGAAGTAATGGGTACAAGAGGAAGAAAAGTAGGTGGAATATTTGGCGTGATGGAATCCAAAGCCAAACTTATAAATTCATCTGATATAGGAGTGAGATTCAAGTTAGTTTTTCATGTCTTCAGAAGAACCCTTTTCTACTTCTTTCCAGAGATGTTGCCGGATGTGAAGAAGCCAAAATCGAGATCATGGAATTCGTGAATTTCCTTAAAAACCCTCGTCAGTATGTCGACCTTGGAGCTAAAATCCCAAAAGGTGCCATGTTGACAGGTAGTTATATTTATCGTCTGTGCCATCATTAAAATTAGGTCCTCCTGGAACTGGAAAAACGTTACTAGCAAAAGCGACCGCCGGAGAGGCCAATGTCCCATTTATTTACGTGTCGGGGTCTGAATTTTTGGAAATGTTCGTCGGCGTCGGACCTTCTAGAGTGAGTTTAAGTGATGAATTCTTTTTGTAAAGTATGATAGGTCCGGGATATGTTCGATATGGCCAGGATGCATGCACCTTGTATTCTTTTCATCGACGAAATTGATGCCGTCGGAAGAAAAAGAGGTGGGCAAAGCTTCGGAGGGCATTCAGAACAAGAAAACACTTTGAACCAACTTCTTGTTGAAATGGATGGTAAAAAAGTTCTTAGTACCAAATTTAAATTTTTAAAGGATTTAACACAAATATCAATATTGTTATCTCGCTGCTACAAATCGTGTTGACATCCTTGATAAAGCTTTATTGAGACCTGGAAGATTCGATCGTCAAATTTTCGTCCCTGCGCCCGACATTAAAGGACGCGTTTCAATATTTAAGGTACATCTTATGCCCCTGAAGTCGAATCTAGACAAAATAGAATTGGCGAGAAAGTTGGCGGCGTTGACTCCCGGATTTACAGGGGCGGATATAGCGAATGTGTGCAATGAAGCTGCATTGATTGCCGCCCGAGATGGACAATCGACGATTGAGATGATTCATTTTGAAAAGGCGATTGAAAGGATAGTGGCTGGGATGGAGAAGAAGACGAGTGTTCTTCAACCTGAAGAAAAATCACAGTTGCTTACCACGAAGCGGGTCATGCTGTTGCTGGATGGTTTCTTCAACATGCAGACCCTTTGCTCAAAGTAAAACACAATAGATCTTTTTTAATATTTCACCAAGGTCTCATTATACCAAGAGGAAAAGGACTCGGTTATGCCCAGTATTTACCGAAAGAACAGTTTTTGTACAGCCAGGAACAACTTTTTGATAAAATGTGCATGACCTTGGGTGGAAGAGTTGCAGAAGAATTGTTTTTCAATACGATTACAACCGGTGCGCAAGATGACCTTAAAAAAGTCACTCAAAGTGCATACGCTCAGGTTTGTCAAAAGCAGTGATGACCATAGCTAGTGGGAGGGAGCAAGCGTTCGACCTGTCCGTCCTCAAAAATTAACGTCAAAACGCCCATAAAACCGATGTTTTCGACCAGAAAAGCATTGAAAACGCCCAAAATTCTGGCTTCACTCGTCCGAAAAACTGAGGACATCGGCTATAATGGTTTCTTGGCTGATAAGTCTAGAAAAACGCCAAGGTGGTGATATCAATATTTTTAGGTAGCACATTACGGAATGAACACCAAAGTTGGCGCTATAAGCTTCGACTGTCATAAACAAGACGAATTATGTTTTGAAAAACCTTATTCCGAAAGTACAGCTCAGCTTATAGACAGTGAAGTTCGCAATTTAGTCGATAACGCTTACCGAAGAACCAAGCTTCTATTGACCAAGCATAAAGAAAACATAATTAAGGTATTTTTGCTTTTTAGTTTCATTTTAATCTTTTAAAAGGTCGCGAAAGGCTCCTCAATCAGGAAACTTAAACAGGGAGGACATGATCGAATTGTTGGGACCTCGAGAGTTTCATGAGAAGTCAACCTACGAAGATTTCGTCGAAGGTACGGGATCTTTTGAAGAAAATACTACTTTGCCGATTGGGCTAAAGATTGGAATAAAGATGATATTCCGGTGACTCTTACGCCGGAAGAGCTTATCGAAAAAGGCATCCTTCCGAGAACGATGAATACTCCAGGAGTCTCGAACATCGAAGACGTCGCGGAAAGCGTAAAACTGCTTGAACTGATTAATTTAAAAAAAGTTGCGGGCGGGTTTAATTTTAAGAAATAAATTTATTTCTTATTAAATGTTATTTTTTAATTGAGAGAGAAAAGTAAGGAAGTTGTAGAAAAATGAACTGGAAATAAATTTGGCGCACGGTAAATTTTAAGGGGAGACGAGGGGATGAATCGTCCCTGGGTCCCCGTCTCCCCTCCCAAAGCGGAAAAGACTCAAGCCGCGCTCTCCGTCTCGGAATCGTTCAGTTGAGCTTGAAGCCTTCGTCCGCGAAGAAGGGAAGGGACAGAACAACCAACCCCCGGTCATGATACCATGAAAATCGTCGTGTCTGTCGTCATCCAAATAGTCCTCGCCTATCTCTCGCCCTCCGCCGGTGAGGCTCAGACCGCACGTAAAAAATTTTCCGACGGCGAGGAATCCCTCTACGTCTCCCTCGGAGACATTTTCGGAAAACTGACACTAGTCCCTCGCTATGATCGGTACGTCTCATCATTTTATCACATTTTATTCGATATCAAAATTTTACATCTCTCACCAATAAAATTTAAGTGGCATCAGGTAACTTCAACGCACTTCCCTAATTGGGCAAAGGTGTCTGTACCGGCTTAAAAAAACACGCCGGACATAATTTCCAGATAATTGAATCCCTTTTTTTTAATCGGTCAACCTTTTTACCTCCACGTATTTAAATTAACCCCGACGATGTTGATTTATGTGAACGCGTGCTATATAACAAACTCCGGCTACTTCGTTATTACTCGTTATAAAAGTGGTCTAATTGAAAGCTTCGAGCCTCCGGTCACACCAAACCATTAAAAACTACTCATTTTATTTATGTACTTGATTCATTATTAACAATAGACAATGGAAAAATAAACAATACTTCCAGTAAAGAAATAAACAAATTTTTTTAAATAAACAAATTATTAATTTTAAAAAACGAAAGCATATCACGTGAGGATTGCGGGTTTAACATTTTACCACCCCGTTTAACTGTTCTTTTAAAAGCCGAAGAAATAAAAAATTGTGAGTTACAGCCGTTCTATTTTTTTTCTATGAAAACTATTTATTTAAACGGTTTAATTTATATTGAAAAAATTTATATTAGTAGAGGTAGCCATAAGATAAAGTACTAGTTTGAAGAGCTTCCAACGAAAACTTCCTTAAAGAGAAGTAAAAAATGTAGGAGGGAAGTATAACGTAGGGGGAAGTATACGGGAGGGGAAGCATAACGGATGGGGAAGTATACGGGAGGGGAAGCATAACGGATGGGGAAGTATAACTGAGGGGGAAGTTTTTGGTTTTTTGTTCTAATTTTTTTCTCAAAAATTTTCTAGGTTTTTTTTTTCAAAAATTTTCCAATTTTTTTTTCCTGAAAATTTTTTTAAGTATCAAGGTAGAAATAATGGGATTTTTGCCCAAGAGAGGTCCCTCTCGTAAGGCGTGGACGTATGAAGTTTCTCCCTACTAAAATAATAATTATGTTAAAAAATGATAATTTTTTTACACCAAAAATTCTTAAAAATATAAGGAGTAATTGGTGAAAATTTGGTGAAAATCGGACCAACGAATTTTTAAAATTTCAAACTGACATATCTCCGCCATTTTTTCGAAATTCAAAAATGCCCACCGACTAAAGAAAATTGGGTGAAAATCTGGTGAAAATCGGTTGAAAACTGTGGCCGTGAAGTGTTCTGGAAAAATGCTACGGACGGCCGGCCGGCACCACAGACAATGTTGGGATCGGTAAAGATCAATATTCGATTTGACCCTCGGGTCTGGAAGAAAAAACCGACGTGGAGGGTATCACAATAACTCTTTAAGGAAGTTAAAACAATAATTTAGGGAAAACTGAGGAGCTGAGACGTTTTTCTGGCCTTCCCGCTCTATCAAAGAAAATTTCAAGAAAAACAGTGATGAGAAAAAAAAACAGTTGAAATTTTTTTGTTCCAAAAGTAAGATTTTATTTCGGAAAATGATGTTTTTAGGCTTGGTGATTTGTCCATACAAAAACCAGTAAAATTAGGATTAAAATTACCATAATTTTTGCACCTCGATTATCTTAAAATTGTCGGAAAGATTTGTGGGTGGGAGAATCGTCTGTCAAGGTCTTTTTTCTTCCGGTAATAATTTTCTATCGAACTCGTTTTTGAAAATCCGACCCGAAAACCCTAAAATAATCTTTATCGTAAAAACTTTGCTGTCAGGCAGTCCTGCAGGCGCAAAAGACAAACTTTTTCGCCCAGCTCTCATCCCTCACGCGGCAAGAAACACCTTTTTTTCTGCAGTCCAAAAAACACTCCGGTTTTCCTTCTTATGTCTAGAAACCATTTTTTGTGGATTTTGTGGCATTTTCCATGACCTTTTGCTTAAAAAAAAACACCCTTGAGAGAAAAAACAATCTTTTCTTCGTCTCGCCTTTTGGCCCAGAAAAACCCATTTTTACCGCTTTTCTGAAAATCCCTTTTTTGCACGCGCTTTTAGGCTTTTGTGTCCGCAGTTGCTTTTTTAGAAGATTAAAAAATGTTTCAGAAAAGCGATCTTTTGATGGCCAAAATCGGAAAACCATCAGAAGCGTGCAAGCGAATCGAAAGTTTTAAAGCGGATTTATCGACATGATTTGGCAATCCGCCCGTGATTTTTCCCCCCTGATCTAGTTGATGCCACATTAAATACTGGAAGACTGAAGGGAAAGGAGGTGCGGCAAATATTGAAAATGTGATCCTCTCAAGTTGAACAAGCCTTATCAGCATTTGGGCCAACCAAGGACGCTCCTGTTTTCGACACCGATATTTATTATGTTTATTACCATTTTAAAGTTATAGCACTTTTGTTTCTTTTCTTTAAAACTTTAACACCGATTGTTATCTTCCGCTTCTGTCGTCGTGGCATTTCGGATATTCCGAATTAGGAGCCGGTGTTTATTCGAATCGGACCCAACACAAATTTGTTCCTATAAATTAAGATCGAGAGAAATTGATTAGGGGTAGCTTTAATAAGATGGTACCAAAGTGACAACTTGATTATTATCATTGAGAAAATTAAGATATCTTCGATTGTACCTGCGGAGGGAGGAAAAAAACCTCGATTCTTATATTTTTTTTGTTGACCTGAACCATTTTTACCACCCACAAATAGCAATTTCTTCAGGCATGCTCAAATAACATTTTATTACTCCGGAGGAAGCATTTTTTTTCCTCTTAAGAATAAAGGGTTTTAAAATAACTTTCACTACTAGATTGCTCAAATTAATTTTCTTCCTTTTTTACGCCAAAAACTCCCTATTGTGTTTTTTGAACTTTTTCTAGTATTTTAACTGTAAAAATTGCATTACCCTTTTAGGCAAAAAACCCCCTTTTTTCCCCGATTTTTTTAGTTTTTGATGTTTTTTTTTTCCCTTTAATTCGGATTCAGCGAAAATCATTAGTTAGGTCATGTTGCATCAGAAGTTTTGTTATTTAAAATCGATTAATAAACATTTTTTGTAGAAGATTTAATGGAGCATTTTATTCCAGGTCAAATTATCGCAATGAACGCCCGAAAAGTTATTCGACTTTTTGACCTTTTATTAGGATTCATTGTTTGCGGTTTAAATAAGTCATGAATTATTTAAATTAAACTATGTGGCAATTATTGCCAACTTATCGATTCTTTTTTTTTAAGAAAAAATGCATGGGAAATCGCGTAAGTTTTTAACAGAATACAATCACCGGTTGTTTGTAATTATTGTAATGAGTGTTTTGACGATTGAATCTTAAAATTGGTTTTCCTGAGTGTAAAATTGTTTTTCTTACTTTTGGATATCCCTCAAAGATTGTCCAAAATACTACGAAAAGCTGGGAAAATAGCAGGAAAACGAGGAGTCTTTTCAGATAGCAGGAAAAAAATTAATCCCCTCGTGTTATCGAACTATGTAATTTAGGCAAATCTCAAAGATGAATTTTTGAAAAAAAACGCGGTAACTAATTACATGCTCGCGCATGCGCTTTGTTATGTATCGTAAACTCACATGTACCGTCGGTTTTTCTTGGACATAAAGCGACCCCCCCCCCCCAAATTTTGACCAAAAATTCGTAGAAAAAAATAGAAAATCCGTTGAAATTCTGACAGAAAGAACGTCGAAAACGGACGAATTATTTCACAGGAGACAACTTTTTAAAACACATGAATGATCACGCATGCGCGTTGTTATGGTATCGTAAACTCACATGTACCGTCAGTTTTTCTTGGACATAGAACGGTGCAAAACGACCCCCCCCCCCCAATGCATTTTTGACCAAAAATTGAAGAAAAAATAGAAAATCCGCTGAAATTCCGGCAGAAAGAACGTCGAAAACGGACGAATAATTTCACAGGAGACATCTTTTTGAAACACATTGAATTTTCAAAACACATGAATGCTCGCGCATGCGCGTTGTTATCGTATCGTAAACTCAATGTATCGTCAGTTTTTCTTCGACATTTATCGGTGCAAAACGACCCCCCCCCCCCCAAATGCTTTTTTGACCAAAAATTCGTAGAAAAATAGAAAATCCGCTAAAATCCCGGCAGAAAGAACGTCGAAAAAGGACGAATAATTTCACATTTTTTGAAACACAATGAATTTTTAAAAACACATGAATGCTCGCGCATGCGCGTTGTCATGGTATGTAAACTCACATGTACCCTCGGTTTTTCTTGGACATAAAACAGTGGAAAACGACCCCCCCCCCCCCCCCCCCAAAATGCTTTTTTGACCAAAATTCGTAGAAAAGATAGAAAATCGGCTAAAATCCCGGCAGAAAGAACGTCGAGAAAGGACGAATAATTTTTCATTTTAAAAACACATGAATGCTCGCGCATGCGCGTTGTTATGGTATCGTAATCACTCTCATGTACCGTCAGTTTTTCTTGGACAGATAACGGTGGAAAACGCCCCCCCCCCCAAATGCATATTTGACCGAAAATTCGCAGAAAAAATGGAAAATCCGCTAGAATCCCTGCAGAAAGAACGTCGACAACGGGCGAATAATTTCACATTTTTTGAAACACATTAAATTTTTAAAAACACATGAATGCTCGCGCATGCGCGTTGTTATGGTATCGTAAACCCACATGTACCGTCAGTTTTTCTTGGACATAAAATGGTGGAAAATGACCCCCCCCCCCCCAAATGCTTTTTTGACCAAAAATTCGTAGAAAAAATAGAAATTCCGCTGAAATCCCGGCAGAAAGAACGTTGAAAAAGGACGAATAATTTTACATTTTTTGAAACACAATAAATTTTTAAAAACACATGAATGCTCACGCATGCGCGTTGTTATGGTATCGTAAACTCACATGTACCTTCGGTTTTTCTTTGACATAAAACTGTGGAAAGCGACCTCCCCCCACACAAAATGCATTTTTGACCAAAAATTCGTAGAAAAAATGGAAAATCCGCTGAAATCCCGGCAGAAAGGACGTCGAAAACGGACGAATAATTTCACAGGAGACAACTTTTTAAAACACATGAATGATCACGCATGCGCGTTGTTATGGTATCGTAAACTCACATGTACCGTCAGTTTTTCTTGGACATAGAACGGTGCAAAACGACACCCCCCCCCCCCCAATGCATTTTTGACCAAAAATTCGTAGAAAAAATAGAAAATCCGCTGAAATCCCGGCAGAAAGAACGTCGAAAAAGGACGAATAATTTCACTGGAGACAACTTTTTAAAACACATTGAATTTTTAAAAACACATGAATGCTCGCGCATGCGCGTTGTTATGGTAACGTCAACTCACATGTACCGTCAGTTTTTCTTGGACATTTATCGGTGCAAAACGACCCCCCCCCCCAATGCTTTTTTGACCAAAAATTCGTAGAAAAAATAGAAAATCCGCAGAAATCCCGGCAGAAAGAACGTCGAAAAAGGACGAATAATTTCACATTTATGGAAACACAATGAATTTTTAAAAACACATGAATGCTCACGCATGCGCGTTGTTATGGTAACGTCAACTCACATGTACCGTCAGTTTTTCTTTGACATTTATCGGTGCAAAACGACCCCCCTCCCCAAAATGCTTTTTTGACCAAAAATTCGTAGAAAAAATAGAAAATCCGCTGAAATCCCAGCAGAAAGAACGTCGAAAAAGGACGAATAATTTCCATTTTAAAAACACATGAATGCTCGCGCATGCACGTTGTTATGGTATCGTAAACACTCTCATGTAGGTACCTTCGGTTTTTCTTTGACATAAAACTGTGGAAAGCGACCTCCCCCCACACAAAAAATGCATTTTTGATGAAAAATTCGTAGAAAAAATGGAAAATCCGCTGAAATCCCGGCAGAAAGGACGTCGAAAATGGGCGAATAATTTCACAAGAGACTACTTTTCCCCGAAGAGCGTTTATGACTTGGAGCTATAAGCGACGTGCACTTTTCTCCGAGTTTTTAAGTAGGTAAAGGTGTTAAGTAGTTGGCGGGGGTGCATAATCCGAATACGGTTCCTTCCGCGCATAAAGAGTAAACCGATTTGCAAATGGAACTATCCGGTAGTCATGCGCCTAGTTTAAAACAAACGGCCCTTTTTCCCACGCCCACTCCACCTCTTTCGCATCACGCCCTTGATGTCAAATTAAAAAGGATTATTTCGATTCATGTCACTCAATCCGAATTTTACCCTTAACGGTAAAAGCTATATCGGTAAATTTTTTAAAAAGGGGGTTATTAAATGTTTTTTAGTTTGAATAAACGCCTTGTCTATCACGCTACCTTTGATGGTAGGCATAATTTCAAAAGTTAATAGAAAAGTAATTCAGTTGGTAATTGGTTTTTTAAAAGGGTTAATAGAAAAGGGTGGCTTGGATTTTATGCCCACGAATCACGCCTTCAGCTTTAAACATTTCTGATGAAAATTGGGCTATGATTAAAAAAAATTGCAATATTAGAAAGAATGTAGATGGGGGTGGCCATCTGTAACTCTCGTAAGTCGGGGTTCTTGGTGAGATGTCAATGGCAGAACTTTTTCCGGATTCCCGGGGGTCTAAACTAGTCAAGAGGCCTCCACCCCAAAAACTCTCTACTTTTTATAAATCGAGACTCACAATACCTGAGGCCTTCGTTACCTATTTTTAATGACCATCTGTCACTTACAAACCGCACGTCTTTTTTATCAAATTTTTTTTATATTGCAAAAAAATTTTGTTGGCTCAACGGAAAAAAAAGAATGAAATGACAAAAGAGGTTAGAAAAAAAGAGGGAGAAAATCTTCGAAGCGTAATGATCGTCTAAGTGGGTTTTATATCAATATTAGTTTACAAATTAACATTTTTGTCCACCCTCCCTAAGTTTCTTTAAAGTGGTGATTGACTTTGCCAATATTTGCTCAGATTTTTACCTTTTTAAAATCCAAATCGTCTCACTAATTGGAAAAGACCCTTTTTTTTTATTCCATTGTTTTTTTAACGCCCGATTATCTTTTTAACGGACAAAAATTGTTAAAATGACTCAAGATTTAATTTTCTGCGGAGGTAGGTTTTCTGGAATTCTCCATTTTGGCGCGAAGCCAACATCTTCCTGCTTAAAGAAATTGCTTTAGGAAAAGATGTCAAAGTTTTGGTTTTTTCTAGCAAAATGAAACGGAAAACCTTATATGTAAAATGACTACGGCAATAGAGGATAGTGTCCCTGAAATTTGAAACCTATAACGGACGGACAGCCGGCACCACAGACAATCTTGGTTAAGATAACTAATCAGTTCTTCTCTTCCGGGTGGGTCGGCCCTTTGAAAGCCTAAAAATCCGCCAATCAAGGTTGTTTCTGGACGAAAAGTCTGAAGAAAATTCCGGGGATAGTGTCCCCCATATTTAAAACCTATAACGGACGGACAGCCGGCACCACAGACAGTCTCGGTAAAGATGACTAATCAGTTTCCCCCTTCGGGGTGTGGTACCTATAACCTTCTCAGAGTGTCACAATAAATTATTTTCTCCAAAAAACCGTATAAAAGCCCAAAAATCCTTCAATAAAGGTTGTTTCTGAGCAAAAACACTGAAGAAAATTCCGGGGATAGTGTCCCCCATATTTAAAACTTATAACGGACGGACAGCCGGCACCACAGACAGTCTCGGTAAAGATAACTAATCAGTTTTCCTCTTCGGGGTGTGGTAGACCCTTTCCCAGAGTGTCACAATAAATTATTTTTCGCCAAAAAACCGTATAAAAGCCGAAAAATCCGCCAATCAAGGTTGTTTCTGGACGAAAAAACTGAAGAAAATTCCGGGTATAGTGTCTCCCCCATATTTAAAACCTACGACAGACGGACAGCTGGCACCACAGACAGTCCCGGTAAAGATAACTAATCAGTTTCCCCCTTGGGAGTGTGCTAGACACTTTCCCTGAGTGTCACAATAAATTATTTGGCCAAAAAACCGTATAAAAGCCGAAAAATCCGCCAATAAAGGTTGTTTCTAGATGAAAAGACTGAAGAAAACTCCTGGGATACTGTCCCCCGATATTTGCAACCTACTGCGGACGGACAGCCGGCACCACAGACAAGTCTCGGTAAAGATAACTAATCAGTTTCCCCCTTGGGGGTGTGCTAGACACTTTCCCTGAGTGTCACAATAAATTATTTTTGGCTAAATAACCGTATAAAAGCCGAAAAATCCGCCAATAAAGGTTGTTTCTGAGCAAAAAGTTTGAAGAAAATTCCGGGGATAGTGTCCTCCATATTTAAAACCTATAACGGACGGACAGCCGGCACTACAGACAGTCTCGGTAAAGATAACTAATCAGTTTCCCCCTTGGGGTGTGCTAGACACTTTCCCTGAGTGTCACAATCGGCCAAATAACCGAATAAAAGCCCCAAAAATCCGCCAATCAAGGATGTTTCTGGACGAAAAGACAAGAAAACTCCTTTTTTGGCGTTTTTTTGGGCGTAAAAATTCCGCCCAGGGCGGCTCTTGTCTGAATCCGGACCTGACAGGGGAAAGGAAGAACTCAATAAAACTGAATGGAATTTCGAAAGGTTCAAAAAGCTGTAAATTTTGTCCCGTCGTGTCCATTTTATTCTAATTTAAAAAGACCCCAGAAAACTTGTGAAGTGTCACTTATTGATGGCTTTGTTTTCATTGTCCGCTTTCCCTTTGATTCTCTAATTGTCTGCTTATCCACAGTTAACGAAAAACTACCTGAATTTTTTTTTCAAGAAAAACAAGCCGACTTTATTTATTTTCTGCCGATTTCGCTTCAGGTAGAGATGCAGGTGTGAAAGCAGTTACGGAAAATAATTTTAGAAAAAATTATTTAAAATTTAAAAATTGTCCTTTAAAAATGGGCGTTGACAAATCGATAATTTATTCAACAAGACCCCGTTTTATTAATTACATAATTGACTTAATGAGACCGCCCATGTCGAAAAAAAAAATAAACAAAACTAGATCGGCTTCCGCGATTTTTTTCTTCAAAGAATGGGCCTTTTGTCACACATTGTCGGGGATAAAAAGGTGGGAAACGAATTTTTGCCCGTTTTCAAGTTTGAAAGGAAAGTGGACAATGACTGTTCATCCGATCCCTGACCATTCTCTCAACATTCAGATGAAGTTGTTCGCATTGTGTTATCCGAACCGTTACGTTCCCCCCCACTTGTGAATTTATGGGACGGACACTTTTTGCGGAATAGTAGGACAAGCCATCTATTTTGTCTAGTTAAGAAATAAAATTGATGTAAAAGTCGATAGTTTTTGTACTCTCGGCTGTTTTCAAGGGCGTTTCTCGACTTTTAGGACAAAAAACTAAAGAAAATTTCTTGAAAATCGAGTTTTTTGAGGGGTTTCTTCGACAAAAATTACTGCCAAACATTGAAAAATCCCCTAAAAATTGGGTATTTTGGACAAAAAACCTGAGCAATAGCTTGAACTGAGGGAAAAAGATGGTTCCACGCCTTTTATGACAAAAAAACTGCAGATAATTTCTTGAAAATCGAGTTTTTTGAGGGGTTTCTTCGACAAAACTTTCTGCCAACATTGAAAAATTCCCTAAAAATAGGGTATTTTGGACAAAAACATTGAGAAATTACCTGAAATGGGCGAAAAAGTGGTTTTCACGCCTTTTAGGACAAAAAACTAAAGAAAATTTCTTAAAAAAACGAATTTAATGAGGGGTTTTTTGGTCAAAAATATCATCAAAACATTGAAAAGACCACTAAATTTTGGGTATTTTGGACAAAAAACCTGAGAAATTGTCTGAAATGGGGGGAAAAACGGGTTTTCTCGCCTTCTAGAACTAAAAAACTAAAGGAAATTTCTTAAAAAATCGATTTTAATTAATGGTTTTTGGTCAAAAATTTCTTCAAAATTTGAAAAATCATGTAAAAATTGGGTATTTTGGACAAAAAAATTGAGAAATTGCCTGAAATGGTCGAAAAAGGGATTTTCACGCTTTTTAGGACAAAAAAACTAAAGAAGAAATCGAAATTATTGGGGGGTTTCTTGGAAAAAAAATTTCTGCCCAACATTGAAAAATCCCCTAAAAATTGGGTATTTTGGAAAAAAAATTGAGAAATATCCTGAAATGGGCGAAAAAGGGGTTTTTTGCCTTCTAGAACTAAAAAACTAAAGGCAATTTCTTAAGAAACCGAATTTAATGAGGTATTTTTTGGTCAAAAATTTCTTCAAAACACTGAAAAATCCCCTAAAAATTGGGTATTTTGGTCAAAAACCTGAGAAATTGCCTGGAATGGGCGAAAAAGGGGTTTTCTCGCCTTTTAGGACAAAAAACTGTAAAAAATTTCTTAGAAATTGAATTTTTTGAGGGCTTTCTTGGGTAAAAATGTCTGCCAAACGCCCAAACATTAAAAAATCTCCTAAAATGAAGATGAGCCCTTAAAATTTGGATTTAGTAGGGATTTTCAGTTTCTTAGTTGAAAATATAGCAAATCGTCTCATAAAAATGGGGTTTCTTGATCAAAAAACAGCGTTTAACTCCAAAAATGAGTTTTAAAAAAAGGTAGTTTTCCTCGTACTTTAAGTCTCAATACCCGTATTATCGGGAACTTCCCGATGTTTTCTCAGTTTTTTGACGGATAAATCCTCTTTTTCCCATATTTTAGGAGATTTCCTCGCGTTTTCCGCCAACGAACTTCCTTTCGACTGGTACTGTTAACACAGTTTTTAGAAAATTAACAGAATACTCAAGGAGGAAGCCCACCATTTCGCTCCGCCGCCAAGGTGAGCTTTGAAAACGGAAGCATGGGAGCTTCATCTCTCCTCTTTCTCTGCAGGGTACATCTGTGGGCGGGGAAGTTGATATTCTTCGTTTTTCTTCCCGTGCGCAATCAAGGTGTTTGGAAGGGACGTGACTTTTATTGCTGGGATTGAAAACCCTAACGATATTCGCAATCCCGTAGCTGCCATAAAATCAATGCCTTTCAACCTAATTTTCTTATGAACAATTTTTTTTAGAAAGATAATTACGTAGCAACGAAATTGCGTTGGCTGTTAAATCCAGAAGCCTTACGAGTTAGCACTTATGTAAAATAAGAGTTCTTGAGATAAGTGATATAGTGGGTGGGAGGGGTTGGAAGGTATTATACCTTAGGGAGGGCTGTGCGTACTTGGACGTGGTCTCATTGTATTATGTGAGGCCCACTCGACGTTGAGTCCCATCATGTCATTCATCCCCTTACACACCCTCTCATCCGATACGGTCAAGGTAGATCATTTTTACCAGAAACATTTTACAAATCCCGACGTGAAAAAATGCCGACGTCATCCCGTAGTTAGCCTAGGTCGGACAAGCCTACAGAAATAGAACCATCCTTATAATTAGAGACACGGCCAACATTCTAATTGTCAAAGTTTATCTCTACAAAATTATCTTTTTTCAGAATTAAACTAAAAGAGGTGAGCGACGGCGTTCGGCTCATTTCGGCCATTTACGTCGATGACGTTTTAGAAGACTGTGAAATAACGAAAAACCAAAGAGAAGCCGCAGCTCTCAAGTCGGAAGTCGAAGAGATGATACAAACGACGAACGGTACAACTGTGGATAATTTACAGGAATTCCCCTGGATCGAATTCAGCCGTTTTGCTGGAGAATGCAGACTTAAAGAAAGGTCATTGTCAAACTACGCTCATAAACGTCAAAGGTACGTCTCAATCATTCAAAATCTACACTGCTCAACATCCAAAAGCGAAAAGAATGTTGAGCATTGTAAAAAGGCGAAAAAATCGTATTTTAATCTGAATTAAACAGGTTGTTCCAACTCAAGTGGACGCAACTTTACGGCAAAACATTTTAGTCCTACAAAAAAAAAAGTTAAAAGTATACCCCCTTATTTATGGATTGGGAATCGACTCCATTTGATAGATTTTGGTTTTGGTATACAGAGTGTTCCAGAGAGACACTTCGTTATTTTAAATGTGAACTCCCATTGTTTTTTTCAGATTCACAATCTGCGCAAAAATGGCATAGTATATTGGAGGGGAATTATAACAGAGGGGAAGTATAATTGAGGAGAAGTTAACAGAGGGGGTTGTATAAGGGAACGAAAGTATAACGGAGGGGATGTATAAGGGAGGGAAAGTATAAAGGAGGGGGAAGAATGAGGGAGGGGAAGTATAAGGAAGGGGAAGTATAATGGAGGGAAATATAACGGATGGCTAGTTTTTTGTTTTTCAAAAAATTTTCCGAGTTTTTTTTAAAATTTTTCTAAGTTTTTTTTTTTTAAATTTGCGCTTTTTTTCCGAAAAATTTTCTAAGTTCTTTTTTTTTTGAAAATTTTTTAAGTATCAAGGTAGAAATAATGACATTTTTGCCCAAGGGAGGTCCCTCTCGTAACGGGTGGACGTATGAAATTTCTCCCTACTAAAATGAAAATTAGTGTGAAAAATTGATTTTTTTTTACACCAAAAATTTTAAAAAAATATAAGGAGTATTTGGTGAGAATTTGGTGAAAATCAGAACAACGGTTCGGCCGCAGCGCAGTTTTTAAAATTTCAAACGTACATATCTCCGCCATTTTTTCGAAATTCAAAAATCGCAGACGTTAATTTCTTGTTCAACTATTCAGGAAGGTTGTGTGAAAATCAGTTGGAAACTGTGGCCGTAAAGTGTTCCCGAAAAAATGCTACGGCCGGCCGGCACCACAGACAAAGTAGAGATCGGTAAAGATTCGATTTGACCCTCCAGGGTCTGAAAGTCCCCCAAAAACCCGACGTGGAGGGTATCAAATACTTTAGTTTGGCTTTAAAAGGTTTAGTGTGGATTCTGCGGCCATTTTTATGAGGTGAGCCTACAGAGCACACTGCGCCCGTTCTGAGTTGGCTCTCAGCCGCGCCCGTTCCAGGGTTAAATCTGGCTCTTCCAGCCAGTGCCATGGCATCTGCCCGACTTTGGGCCAACCCTTGCAGTCAACAAAACAAAAAGAAAACAAACAAAATCAAGGCAAACCAATAATTCTGGATACCAATTTCACAACATCGATGTTCGAAATGAATCAAGCCTTTCTATGCCTCTGTTAAGTTGGGACATGCCATATCTTTTTAAAGTCAAACACAAAAACCTCTTGTCTCACGTAGTTCGGCCATTTAAAACCCTCCTACTTAAATTCCTAACATTAGCGACTTTATAGTTTTAAAAAAATCTTTACGATCCGATTATATCGAACAGTGGGGATGCCTATTTTAACATTCACGTTTTCCTGACGTATTAATTTATTGGGTTCCGAATTATAAAAAGTTGCTTTATTTTTAAAAAATAATTCTTTATAGGACTTTCTCTTTTGGCATTAAATCATAAATTGACCACCAGCCTCGGAAACGGCCATCATTATTTAAACAGAGATTTCGTTCGAAAATCGATTCCGCCTTGCGAAGGTCACTGCATATCAATCATACGTTGTACTATTAATTATTTCCTATAATTTGGGCGGGTTTTTTAGGAACGTTGAATTCCGGTCATTCAGACTATGACTTTGCAATTTTTGTTTTCACAATTCGCTGAAACTGGTGATTTTTTTGTTTTACGAAAACCGTTTAAACGTTTGGAAGTGGAGTTTAAAAAATTACATAACAGAAAAAAAAAGTTTTCTTTTGCTAAAAGACCATGGAAAACGTCTAAAGAGTGCTCTTTATGTTAGCTAAATGGTCAAAAAGACAATGTAAAACTCTTGAATATCCATTAGAATAGGAGAAAGCAATGTAAAAAACGGATTTTCCTATTGATATGGGCCCAAGCTGGGGGCTCTCGCCATATTACCGTAACCGCTTTAATTTTTTTTTAAATCAAAATTTGGTTTAAAAAATGTTTTTCGGATACAAAAAAATCGTTAAAATATTTGAAAATCCTATTGAAATGTACTAGTTTGAAGAGCTTCCAACGAAAACTTCCTTAAGGAGAAGTAACAATATAGGAGGGGAAGTATAACGAAAGGGGAAGTAAAAGGAGGGGAAGAATATGGGAGGGGAAGTATAAGGGAGGGGGAAGTATAACGGAGGGGAAATGTGCCTCTCGTAACGGGTGGAAGTATGAAACTCCCTACTAAAATGACAATTAAAGTAGATAAATGATAATTCTTTTTATGCCAAAAATTCTTAAAAAATATTAGGAGTAATTGGGGAAATTTGGTGAAAATCGGACCAACGAGTTTTTTAAAATTTCAAACAGACAAATCTCCGCCATTTTTTCGAAATTCAAAAATCGCCCTCGATACATTCTTCTTCACCGGCTAAAGAAATTTGTGAGATAATGTGGTGAAAATCGGTTGAAAACTACGGCCGGCCGGCTGGAATTACGAAAAAAGTTGAGATCCGTATAGATCCATATTCGAAATGACCCTCCGGGGTCTGTAAGACCCTTCCCCAAAAACCCGACGTGGAGGGTATCACAATAACTTCTTTAAGGAAGTTAAAATGGAGGAAGAAAAAAAGAGTTTCTCGGGCAAAAAAATGAAGAAAGAGTCTAAAATGTTGGTACCTATATCGGAGGAAAAAGTCCAAAAATTCTGTTTAAAAAGAAGTTTGTGGGTCAAAAAAACAAAGGAAAACTCCTTTTTCTAGTTTACGAATGAGAAAAACGCGTTTTCGCGTTGATCTGGGCCCACTCAGTGGGCTTTCGCCATATTGCCATTTCACCAGAATTGAGCAAAGTGGTCATACCACTGATGATTTGAAATTCAGTAAATTTTAAAGATTATAAACAATTTTCCTCTCTTCTTTGAAGAAACAAAAAAGCGACATTATGTCGGAAAAAAAACTTTTTTTTTATAAAGATTTTCCTCCGCGGACCTAAATGACTCCTGCCAAAAAACCGGGCATACCAATAGGGTGACACAATTCTCTTTGAGAAAGTTATAAAAAAAACCTTGGTTGCCTAAAGCTCGTGTTTCTAAGGGCAAAGCTTCCTAGTTAGCCGACCGTTCAAATCACCGCAATCGTTTTGTTCCCTTTAAAATACCGATTTATATGCGGGACAAGCGTTCGTTCACACGACTTTCCCATCCAAAGGACAAATTCATCAGAATCCGAAGAGTTAAAAGAACTTTAATTAAGCTTTTGATTAAAACGATCTAAAAAAATTCGATTTTGTTCGCCTTTTTAATCACTCCCAGAAGCACTTCAATATAAATTCTTCGATCCACAGGAGATCTTTGCTTCAGACGAAACCGCGAAGGCACAGCCGGAACAAATATTTCTACAGAACACGACACGACAGGCTCGCCGCCAAAAAGTACGTGCCATTATTTCTCTTTTGGTTTTTTAAAAAACCCTTTGTAGGTACCATTTCAAACAGTCGATGATAACCCCGGGTACGAACTGGTGCGGACCGAACAACCGCGCCCGACACTACAACGACCACGGTATCTTCGCCAAAGCGGACAAATGCTGCAAAAAACACGACACGTGTGATAAAAGCATTTCTCCCTTCAGCCACAAATATGCTTTAATAAACAAAGATTTTTTTACTCTCAGCCACTGCAGTTGTGATAGAAGGTATGTGGATCTTTTATTTTTATACATTTTTATTAAAATGACGTCTGGAAATTCCTTGAAGACACCCTCATTAACAACACGCAGAGTAAATGTAAAATTATATTTAATAACTGGGCTACTTATTTGTCCATTCATCAGATTGTGTCATCCAATCTCAAGAACATTTTTTTCTCAGTTTTTCCAATAATAATATAATTTTTTGTACTCAAGGGAGTTTATTTTATAAAAATAGACGCCACTCTTCATTTCAGAGAAGTGAAAATTTAGTTCAACAATTTTCCACTGGCGCTGTCTCATCCCCTCTTCATCTCTGGAGGTCTTTTCCCGTCTACTTTTTGTTATTTTAAAATGTAAAACTACTTTTTTATAAACATAGTTTCTTCTATAATTGAACCAACTTTATATTTGAGAAAGCCTCAAGGCAGGTCTTAAATGAAGAAATTAAAAGACGCGTCGTTAAGTCATAATTAGGGGTAATTTTAAGTGGAGCATTATTAACTGGACCTAACCCAACAACTTTTTCTTCCTCTGCTATTTCTCATAATTAGGAAGGAAAGGCGATGACAAAAAACACATTTTTTGGGTAGCTTGTCAATATTAGAACCTTGTTAACGTTTAACGCCTAAATAAACAGCGGAAAAGGAGGAATTCTCTCTTTTTTTGGAGTCTCTAATGGGAGTACACAATCGTAGGAGGAAACCCGACACTGGCAAATATCCGCCCTCTCGTCTTTAAATTATCGTCCTCAAAATTCCTTTTTTTGCCCCACCGTCTACGTCTTCCGACCGCAGGGTAAAATAATCGATGTAAGAAGGCCGATTAGATAAGAGATCTGGGTGTTAGCGGGGGTGTAGATAGCCTATCAATCATATGAACAATAGAGTGGAATCATTAGAATACAATTAGAGGGCGTTTAGCCCCTCACGACTGGGCATCAAACTGAGTATTTTACTATGTTTACTTTTTTTTCTCTCTCTACTTTTTCCCCCTTTTTTTTAAGCCTTGTCGTTCTGTTCCTTGAGGCAGAAGTTTAATAATAACTGCATTCAAAACCCGTCTTAACTTGTCTTGAAGCCATCGCCACCAATCAAGAAGTCGTGCCCGTCCGCCGCAAGTTAATTGCGAAAGTAAGATTCTGTGAAAAGCTGAAAATGGGAAAAAATTGCAGCAGTGAATTATTACGGACGGCCGGCACAACAGACAACCTCATGATCGGTAAAGATCACCAATCAGTTATACCTCTACGGTATCTGGAAACCCCTTTCCAAAGACAAGGAGGTGTCAAATAACTTCCTGAGAGTAGGAAAAAATTTGGACTATTCACTCCCTTTGCGTGTGGCCTGGCTGGGCAATGGCTTCCAATTTTTCTACCTCGACCCCTCTAAATTAAAAAAAAATTAATTTTTTTCCTCTTTTGAGGCCGTTCCCATGGGGCAGAGCTCCCCACCTTTTTTTCACCATCAAGAGAAACTGTGAAAATATGCTCTTCATCTTGTTCTTCCCCAAAAATCTAAAAAATTTTAAAAAGTCATTTTGATTTCGTTTATTTTATCATTTAGCATTGCAATAAGCAATTTAATGCAGTTAAGACATAACTTGTCTTGTTGAAGCCATCGCCACCGATCATGAAGTCGCCTGTGATGCCGGTCATCCACTGCAAGTTAATTGCGAAAGGAAGATTCTGTGAAAATTTGCTGAAAATGGGATAAAGATTGCAGCCGTGATGTATTCCGGAAAAAAAAAACTGGCTATGGACGGACGGCCGGCACAACAGACAACCTCATGATTGGTAAAAATCGCCAATCAGTTGTACCTCTACGGTATCTGGAAAACCCTTTTGAAAAGACAAGGAAGGTTGTCAAAATAAATTTCTGAGAGTAGGGAAAAATTTGGACTGTTCACGCCCTTTTCGAGTGATCTGGCTGGGCGAAGACTTCCACTTTTTCTCCCTTGATCCCTCTAATTTAAAAAAAAAATTTTTTCTTCCTCTTTTGATATAGTTTACGTGAGGGCCAGCTCCCACCTTTTTTTTTGTTCACCACCAAGAGGAACTGTGAAAGCATCAGGTTGTTCTTCCCTAAATCATTTAAAAAAGTCATTTTGAATTCGTTTATTTTATCATTCAATTCGTTTTTTATTATGCCAATTGGCGAAAACCTTTTTAAGCCTCTCAAAAGAAAGGCTGTGTCCCAAAATAATAATAATCTAGATTAGAAGTGGTACGAGAATAACTGGCGGTGGATGCGAAAGGAAAAACCGGTTGCTCCCGGTTGACGGCAATAAGAAAAAAAGTTTCCGAAACTTTCAGATTCTTGTCAAAATATAAGTCCCAGAAAAAAAATTCCAAGTCCATCATATTGTGAAACAATTATTAATGACCTTTCGTTACAAAAGAGCATTGTCCGCGGTTTGCAAAGTAGGAATAATGACTTTATTCTGCGAAATTTGGTATTCAAAAATCTACTTTATAAACGGTGTCAAACCGCAGTTTTTTGATGTTAAAGAATATTTCAAACTTTTTTTCTTCGATTTCATTATGTTTATAATATGCCCCCCCTGGACCGTATGGGTGTTGAAAGCTTGATGTACTTTCTACGTTTAACTTTGGTCACGAATTTCGACTTATTATAATATTTTGAGATTTTTTTTTCTCTCTTTTCATTCTTCCATCAACGGATCAAAAATACAGTTTTAAAACTACGAAAAATTACCCCCTTATTTGGTCATAAATCAAAGAACTTAAGAGCTAGAATTTTGATGCTTTCTGTCGTTAAGTTTGACGAAGGGGCTTGGCCAAGGGGCTGCAAAAACTTCGCGACCTCTTTTCTTTTACCCGCTAGTGCCCAAAATGTGAGCCTGGTACATAACCGATGATTGAAGGATGAAGGATTCCAAAAGTCAAAATCGTTTACGACCCGTTAGCTCTTCCAGACGTTTAGTAAGCGTTCAGATAGATAAAAGATCGTCCATGACATACGATACGATTCCACTAATTGAAACACCTGTAATTTCCGACAGTATCTCTCCCCGGAGAAAAGGAAAAAGGATGAGAGATGACAACCCGAGACCACCGGGTCTGAAAACCACAAGAATAATTATCTAGTTAAAGCTCTAATCCATTAAATGTCGACGATCTCGTTGTAGTCTTCAGTCTTTCTCCCCAAGGCGAAACGTAAGAAGAAAAAATAAAATTAGTCGTTAAAAAATTAACGTCGTTTTGATTTCTCGGTCATCAATTAGGCCAGTTTATTGTTTTTTTAGTGATTTTTTTTGTTTTCTTCCTCCATAGAAACCCGTGTTGTTGCAATTACCCCGGTTTTTTGGCCAAAAAACCCTTCTTCATCGGATTTTTGGGCGTTTTTCTAGTTTTTTGGCTAAGGCTTCCAAGGCGTTTTTTTAGTTATTCAGCAAAGAAACTCTGTTTTCATACCAAACTTGGCGCTGCCCTCAATTTTTCTGATAAGATAGCCCTTTTTCCTCATTTTTAGGCATTTTCTCCGGTTTTTTTGGCCAAGGAACCCTGTTTATCTGATTTTTGGTCGTTTTCTAGTTTTTTTTTGTGCCAAGGCTTTTAAGGCGTTTTTTAGTTATTCAGCAAAGAAACTCTGTTCTCTTACCAAACTTTTGATGCTGCCCTCAATTTTTCTGATAAGATACCCATTTTTGCCTGATTTTAGGCGTTTACCACGGCTTTTTTTTACAGGGGTACATCCGAGTTTGGGACGGTTTTCTAGTTTTTTGGCATGTTTTTCTAGTTTATTGGAGAGCCCCTCAATTTGTCTGATAAGATACCCCTTATTTGCCTGATTTTTAGGCGTTTTCTCCGGTTTTTTCGGCCGAGAAACCCTGTTTATCTAATTTTTGGGCGTTTTTCTAGTTTCTTTTTTACCAAGGTTTCTAAGGCGTTTTTTTAGTTATTCAGCAAAGAAACTCTTTTCTCTTACAGAACTTTGGGCGATGCCCTCAATTTTTCTGATAAGATACCCTTATTTGCCTGATTTTAAGGCGTTTACCCCATTTTTTTTTGGACCCCTGTTCATCCGAGTTTTGGACGTTTTCTAGTTTTTTGGAGCGCCTCAATTTTTCTGATAAGATACACCTTTTTGCCTGATTTTTAGGCGTTTTCTCCTGTTTTTTCGGCCAAGAAACCCTGTTTGCCTGATTTTTAGGCGTTTTCTCCAGATTTTTCGGCCAAGAAACCCTGTTTGCCTGATTTTTAGGCGTTTTCTCTGTTTTTTCGGCCAATAAATCCTTTTTATCTAATTTTTGGGCGTTTTTCTAGTCTCTTTTTTGCCAAGGTTTCTAAGGCGTTTTATTTAGTTATCCAGCAAAGAAACTCTTTTCACATACAAAACTTTAGGCGCTGCCCTCAATTTTTCTGATAAGATACCCCTTATTTGCCTGATTTTTAGGCTTTTATGGCCTGGAAAACCGGTTTTTATGTCCTGTTTTCTTTGTTTTTTGGTCAATTCACTTTTAAAAGCGTGTTATTCGTGCGTTTCTCTCGGTTTGGGTGAAGAAGAAACTTGAAGTTTACTCGATTTTTGGCTATTCCCTCAATTTTTCTGCTCAAATAAGCTTTGACTACCTGAGTTTTGGGCGTGAGGCAGAAGAAACCCTCTTTTTATTAGGGTTTCGCGTGATTTTTTTTGTTATTGAGCCAAAAATCCAAATATCTCGTATTTTTGGGGATCTTTCCCGGTTTTTAGGGTGATTTCGTTTTTTTTTCGCCCCTAAAACCCACTTTTACTTTTTTTCTTTTGGCCGACAAAATGGATCTAAAATTCGGATATTTTAGGTTGTCTGCCTGCAAACCGGAAACTCCCATTTTGTCGATCATACAGGTAACAAAAAACGTTTTTCAGATCGAATAATCGCAAATTGGCGTCTTTGTACGTCTCTTTTATAATATATTCAGGAACACGGTTGTAATTCACAATTTATTTATGAGGATCGTAAAAAAAAATGAAGAGAGGCTCTGGGAGAAATAAAAAGGAGAGAAACAAGAATAGAAGCTTGAAAGAAGGCAAAAGGGTAACACCTGTTTATTAATCTTTCCTCATTTCGTCTATTTATTAGGGGCATTTCTCTTCGGCTACGTCTCCTTTTGTTAAGGCGAGGGTCGCCTATTGTATCTCCGAAACTTTTCCGACGGCCATCTTTAATTTGCCCGCTTGAAGGGGGATGAAATAAAAAATTACCATGTGATTAGTGCAACGTGTGGGGATTTCGTTATAATACCGGATAGTGTTACACCCGTTCATTTTTCTAATTGTTGGCATTTCGGCTTAGGAAGCAATTTGAAAAAAACAAATTAACCTCTTTAAATTGATTATTACGTTGTTTTCTATCAACTCGTTAAGCAGGATGTCCGAGTCACGAAAGTTGAGGCAATTAGGAGTCTTTGAAAGGCGCCAAAGCCACACATCATCCGAAAAGCCTCCCGGGGATTTCGCATCCCTGCGTTTTAAGATAAAAACTTTTCATTTAAACTTAGATGAGTTTTATCTCAAAAAACAACAGTGAAAAAAACTATTTTATTGAAATTGACAAGAGGAAGTCGGAGGTCGGGGGATGTTGAGATAAAACGATTGATGCCGAGGGAGAAATTCAAATCGAGTGGCGTTTGAAGAAATGAACTGTACTGGCAGATACGGAGGTTATTTACAGCCAAGTATCGATTCCGAAGACATCGGCGACCCTTCCCTCCTATCATTTACACAATACATTAAATGGCCTGTTTAAAATGACATCTCCCCCCATTCTCCGGTTATCTCACTCGCAAATACAAGCTAACCAAATGACCTGTTCAGTCACCTACATGTGTACTTAATTTTACGGTTGTCTTGAAAGAAGAAACGGCCCAATTAGGAATAAAAAAACCAATGGTGTATCTTAAACTCGAGAAAGGAATTCGACAATCATTCCTTCTTTGATGAATCGATATCCGTTTTTTTTTGTTCGCCTTAAAAACGCATTTGTTTTAATGAAACACAATGGGGTTTCAAGGTGAGAGATTTCATGCTCTACCCTAAACTACCCAGGTGGAAAGATGGCTTAATAGATGTTAAATTACCTCAAAAACTCAATTTCTTACTCCTTTTAACTATTCCTAAGCAGCTAAATTAGGACCTCACGTTTTTCGATGGATGGGCCCAAAAGGTGGGCTTTCGCCATATTGCCATGACGGTAGAACCATGGGCGTTGAGAAAGAACGCGTAAAACGCCCCAAAAAAGTTGGGTAAATAGGGGTCTCACGTCCTCTGAGGAAATATTCGAGAATCCGATAAAAATGGTTTTTGTCAGTCGAAAAAAAGGGAGAACGCCGTTCGACGCATTTCACCCTAAAGCAGTTGAACATAAAACATTTCGACATAAAATATCTGTAGTTCACCATAATGCGTTTAGGCATAATGCAATTAAACAGCTCTCAAAAGTTCAAAAATTTTGAGCATAATGCATTTCAACATAAAGCGATCTGCCTTAAACGACTTTTTCGATAAATCGTCGCGTTAGTTCTAACACCGGTTAAGTCATTTTTTATCAATTTTGAGTTTGGCATTGTTTCTCATGGTAAATTTTGTAGAGAATCGAATTCAGTTGGTGGTTTAACCCTATTACCAACAGAAAACGCGTAGTTCACGATTTAGCCAACAGGTAATGCATTGATTCCAATGAGTAGTTAATCCGTATTTTGACTCTCCTGAAAACCTAGGAAAAATGACATAGCCGGCGTTAGAACTAACGCGACGGAATGCAAGTCGACATAAAAAAAAGTGCAGGTCACCATAACGCTTCTCACCATAAAAGCCTCTTCAAACTTGTAGTTTCGCCATAAAACTGTTTCTCATAATACATCTCACCATAAACTAGGGACAGCGAAAGAGCAAGCCTACTTTCGCCGTTTAAAACGGAATTTTGGCGAAACGACAAAAACCTTGAAACTTGACAGGTCACCATAATGCAATTCAACATAAAGCATCTCACCATAAACTAGGAAAAGCAAGCAAGCAGCCAATGGGATCAGCTCGTTTTATGACACAAGGGGGTTAATTCTTTTCCTCTCGCGAGCATATTTTGGCTGTCCCTAGTTTATGGTGAGATGTATTGTGCCCAACAGAAGCAGTTTTGTGGCGAAACGACAAGTTCTTTAAAATGAAAGTTGTTCAACTGCGTTATGTTGAAACTACAAATTTTATGTCGAAACGACAAGTGTTAAATCTCTTCTTTATGGTGAGATGTATTATGTTCAAGTGCATAATGGTGAACGTTTTCGATTATTTTCGTTATGTTGAGTTGAACGGTAACTCGCGATTTCTGCTATTTTATGGTCAAAATGCATTATGGCGAACCGCATTATGTCGACACGTATACACTTGAAAAGTTCCGGTTTGAAGAGCTTCCAACGATAACTTCCTCAAGGATACAGGAGGAGGAAGTATTAAGTAGGAGAACACAGGTAGAGAATGTACGTAGGAGGGGGAAGCAAATTTCAATAGTACATTTTCATTCAAATTTAATTCAATTAGTAAAACCCAATTTAACATACAATCTGTGCATAGTAAAACATTTATGCATAATAAAATAGAAATTTTAGGTATTTTTTGTTGTTCATTTTCTGTTTTTTGAAAAAAAAAAAATAAAAATTAAGTACCTAATAAATCGCCATTTTATTTTCCGTTAAAAAAATTCTTGAGGAAGTTAAACAAAAAAAAAAAAAAAAATTATTTTGAAAATTTTATATCAAGGTAGAAATTCAGTACGGTTAGCCAAAGAGAGGCCGCCCTCGAGCCGGCGAAGTGACTCACATTTCTGCCTAGAAAAATTATTAAGTAAAAAAAATTTTGGAAAATTAAAATTTTAAAAACATGGAAAATTTTTAAATAATTCAAGGAATGTTTAGTGAAAATTTGGTGAAGATCGGACCAACGGTACGCCCACAGCGCTCATTTTAAATCTTTGAACAGTCATATCTCCGCCATTTTGAAAAATTTCGAAAAAAGCTCTCGTCATTTTCAAGATTTCTGTGAAAGGAAGCTTGTGTATAAATTTGGTGAAGATCGGATGAAAATTGCGGCCGTGAAGTGTTCCGGAAAAAGTGGCGACGGACGGCCGGACGGCCGGCACCACAGACAAAGTCAGGATCGGCAAAGATCACTTATCAGATTTATCCTACGGGGTCTGGAAGACCCTTTTCTAGTAACAGGGGGTCGGAGGGTATCACAGTAACTTCTTGAGGAAGTTAAAAAAGAGGAAAAGCCGAAAATGGTGTATTTTTCGTTTTTAGAACTGAGGAATGAGCCCAAAAATCATGTAAAAAGGATATTTCTCGACTTCAGCAATAGGCGGAGAGCGGATAGAGCGCCGTGGTGCGAGTTAAAAACACCACTGTACCCAGGCTACTACCCTGAGAGACACCCAAAATCCTCAAAATTGAACTTTCATCCACACAAGACAACGACATCGTTTGTTTTTAAGGTGAAGGGGATTTCCAGCTCCCCCGCCGTGACCGTCCAGGCGGAAAGATAGCCCCACCCCTGTAGTATACGACCTGATTTTTGCCAGACACAAAGAGGGTGTTTATCGTCAATTTCGAAGGGGAGAAAAAAAAATTAATACTAAATTTCACCATTGACTTCACACTACGCCAAAGACTTCTTTGAAACGCCCACTTTATTAATTGAGTAAATATTAGCCCTTTTTTTAAAATCAAGACAATACACCACAAAAAAAGGGTGCATTAATTAATAATTCCTCATCCCAACTTAATTGCCTTCTTTCATTTTGTGAGAAACACCTTTATCTTTTTTTTTTTCATTATCGGTCTTAACTTGTTTATTTTACCATAAATTAAATTTATTCAATGAAGGGAACTCATTAATAAAGAAAGCCGACAAAGATATCTGTGATTTTTGTCTGTTCTTCGCTGAGATTCGCCTTTTTTCAATACTTCTCATTGGAGTTTTGCCCATGTGTTATTCATACGATAAATGGATGTCCTTCAATGATTCAGCAAGTTAGTCACATTTATTCCGAGAAGCAAAAAAAGGAAATGAGCTTTTCAACGTCGAATTATCAATGTAATTAGTGAGAAGATTAAATTTACGAATGAATCCATTAATCCTTCTCCCTTTCAATTTTTTTTCATCATACAAAAGTCAAGAAAAACAGTTGTCAGATTAGTCACGAGGGCGTGTGTCAGTGTGGCCAACCGATAAACAAACGATGTTGAGGGGTGGATGACAAAAGAAGGGTAAGAAATTGAGACATTCAAGACCTTTAACCCCCCACTAGTTTTTTTTCTTCAACACCGTCCATCAAAAACCGCATTTATTTCATTTTTATCGATATCACACTCGATCGAACATTTTTTCCCTCAGAATATTTTGAAAAAGTCATAAATTAAAAGTGTAGCGTCGAATTTTTTTTTTATAAAAGGGACGTTTATGTTGATTTGTTTTCTGTATGTTTTAATAATCTGGTTTCGGAGGCTGGAAGTAATTTTTACGATTTTTTTACTGCCGCCGTTTTCTTGGTAGCGGCCTTCCCACTCACGTCTTCGACGGTGATCTTTTCTACTCCGAAGGCTCAGAAATGATTAAGATTTTTTTATATTCACGCCTCATAAAACGACTTCATTTTACTTTGGGACACTTTTTCCCCCTTTCGGATAACTTAAAAAATTACCTCGCATTTTTAAATTTTACTCTAAGAGAGTTATTGTATTATCCTCAATGTACGGTTTGGTACCCTTTTTAGATGTTGATGAAACCAGACTTCGTAGGTTAGTGGTCTTTACCTCGCATCTCGGCGTTCTATCCTCTTTGGGCTACTTTGCAAACCCTTTTAACTTGATGTTTCCAAGATTTTAAGCGCGATAAAAAATTTTTCAGCACGTTTATTGATGATTTTCGGCAGGAAACCCCCTTTTTTACCATATTATAGAGATTTCCCTTTTTTTGGATAGAGCAAACCCTTTCAATTTTCTTTTTTAAAAAAATGTTGTATTACCCTCCAATGAAACCAAACTTCGTAGGTCAGTAGTCCTTAACTCGCATCTCGGCGTTCTATCCTCTCTGGGCTACTTTCCACACCCTTTTAACTGAATTTTTCCTCCGTTTTAGGCGCGTTAAAAAATTTTTCTACAAGTTTATTGATGGTTTTCCTAAGTTTTTGGCAGGAAACCCCCTTTTTCGACAAATTTTTGAGGTTTCCTTTTTTGGATAGAGCAAAACCTTTAAATTATCTTTAAAAAAAATGTTGTATTACCCTCCAATGAAACCAAACTTCGTAGGTCAGTGGTCATCAACTCGCACCTTGGCGTTCTAACCTCTCTGGGCCACTTTCCAGTGTCGAGAAATATCCTAAAACTTAATTTTTCTCGCTTTTAGGCGCGATAAAAAATTTTTCTACAAGTTTATTGATGGTTTTCCTAAGTTTCCGGCAGGAAACTCCCTTTTTACCATGTTTTTGAGGTTTCCCTTTTTTGGATAGAGCGAACCCTTCAAATTTTCTTTCAAAATGTTGTATTACCCTCCGATGAAACCAAACTTCGTAGGTCAGTGGTCTTCAACTCGCATCTCGGCGTTTTATCCTCTCTGGGCTACTTTCCACACCCTTTTATCTTGATTTTTCCTCCCTTTTAGACGCGATAAAAATTTTTTTTACAAGTTTATTGATGGTTTTCCTAAGTTTTTGGCAGGAAACTCCTTTTTTACCATATTTTTTGGGTTTCCCTTTTTGGACGGAGCATACCCTTTAAATTTTCTTTAAAAAATCTTGTATTACCCTCCAATTAAACCAAACTTCGTAGGTCAGTGGTCATTAACTCGCACCTTTGCGTTCTAACCTCTCTGGGCCACTTTCCAGTGTCGATAAATATCCTAAAACTTGATTTTTTCTCGCTTTTAGGCGCGATAAAATTTTTTTAACAAGTTTATTGATGGTTTTCCTAAGTTTTTGGCAGGAAACCCCTTTTTCACCAAATTTTTGAGGTTTCCTTTTTTGGATAGAGCAAACCTTAAAATTATCTATTAAAAAAATGTTGTATTACCCTCCAATGAAACCAAACTTCGTAGGTCAGTGGTCATTAACTCGCATCTCGGCGTTTTATCCTCTCTGGGCCACTTTCCACACCCATTTAACTTGATTTTTCCTCGCTTTTAGGCGCGATAAAAATTTTTGAACAAGTTTATTGATGGGTTTTCTAAGTTTTTGGCAGGAAACCCCCTTTTTTACCATATTTTTGAGGTTTCCCGTTTTTGGATAGAGCAAACCCTTAAAATTTTCTTTAAAAAAATGTTGTATACCCTCCAATGAAACCAGGCTTCGTAGGTCGGTGGTCCTCTACTCGCATCTCGGCGTTCTATCCTCTCCGGGCCACTTTCCAGTGTTGAGAAACATCCTAAAACTTGTTTTTTCCTCGCTTTTAGGCAGGATAAAAAAAATTTCATCAAGTTTATTGATGGTTTTCCCAGTTTTCGACAGGAAACCCCATTTTTTACAGTATTTTGTAGTTTTTCCTTTAAATTTTCTTTTCAAAACATGTTGTATTACCCTCAACGTCAGGTTTTTGGGTTAGAGTCTTTTAAACCCAATGCAGGAAAACAAATTTGTGATCTTTGTCTTGCTGCACTAATTTTTTTTGTACAGAAAAAACAATTTGTACTTCGTTTTTAAGATACTCAAAAGGGAGTTATTGTGATATTCTCAAATCCAGGTTTTAGAGCTATGATACCCTTAGGATCAAAATGAGCAGTCGGGCACATTTTTTGCAGAAACTTATCTCAAAGTATTTTGTTTATGAATATACATTAGTAGGATAGGATTAGTTTCCGAACGATAACCGGATCATTTCATAATTAAGGGGACAAGTATCCGATTAAAAATTTGATGTCACCCACCCCACCCTTTTAGTTGACATTAGCCATCAATAAAATATAAGTTCTCTACGCTTCTAGGGTTACTTTCTTTGTGACTCAGGGGGGCTGACAATCGGTCCCGGGGATGGTGGCTAATTGGCCAGAAACGTCGCTTCTCATCATCAGACATATCAAACGAGAGGGTTCGAGCAAAGGGGAATTTAAAGTTTTTTTCTTCTATCTAAAGTTTCGCCGATTACAAGGAAAACGTGACAATGCCGTTGATGACAGGGGTCATAATCAGACCGAATCTGTCTACACTTTACTTCTATTGTTTCTATTCCCAATCCTTACAATACAGCGGTAATTTAATCTTAGTTTAATCCCTTTGTGTGAAATAGCATGCCTAACGTTGTTTTTTTTAAATACTTCAATTTTTTTAAAAACATTCCAACTTTCAGGGAGCGATAGTTGACGTCTCAGTTGTTCCTGTGTGTAAATCTATTGGGTAATTGACAGGTTTTAAGATGAGATTCTAGTATGATAAGAACCTTGGGGTCTTTTCTTCGCCCTTATTTTTATTTCTTCTTCCATTCTCACCTCCTTTCACACCTTTTGACGTCTATTATCGACTTAAAATTTTAATATCTTCATTTTCTAAGATCCAGACATCATTTTTTAAATATCTTTTTTTAAAAAGCGTCGTAAAATGCACGCATTTATTCATGAAGACGTCCTTTTTATTGATGGTCGTCCGGATCTTTTGGAATTGCTAATGGACAACGGAGAAAATGTTTGAAAATGAAGAGAAATCTGAATTTTATCTGCAGTTACAACATATTTCTTCAAAAAATTCGCAGAAGTAGCATCGTATTATGTAGTAGCACTCATAGTTTAAAGACGTCATAATTTTTTTTTCCTTTTTTGCCAGACCTTCATTTTTATTCAAGTTTAATATTTATAAAAAAAAACTTTTGAACAAAGAGCTTCTTTTTTTCTTATCAAAAGTTTGCGTTCCATAAAATAGTTTGTTCCTGCTTTTTTTATCTTTGCTTTTTTTGTTCCAGATTTCGTAAATGCCTAAAACTGGCGGATACAGGTGCGTCGAAGTTTGTCGGGAAGCTCTTCTTTAACTTCATTCAGACGAAATGCTTTGTGACGAAAACCGAAAAGGTCTGCACGAAACGAAATTGGAGAGGAAAGTGCAAATCGAGTTCCTACGAAGTTGTCGGCCGTATTCGAGATAACGTACTTTTTGAGGATCTGTTTTAAAATTTTTATTAACCTGTAGATTTTTCCCCAACCCATAGATTTTTTAAACCAAAAATGCTTTCTCAATTAGGAGTCTCAAATCCAAGCATTTTAATTTTCCCCTTTCTTTCGTCTTTTTTAGAGTTGAGACAAAATAAAAGATGTTCCTCATATGATTTAGCTGTACCTACCGACATTGGTGCAATATTAAGATTCTTAATGTAAATAGCCAATAAAAATTTAAAACAAAAAATTAGGAAATTATTTAATTTTTATTACCTATTAATTTATGTAAATTAATGTATAGAATTTGAGAATAGTGATGTAAATATAAAATTACAACATGTGAGTTTGCTTTCTACCAGTGCAGCATCCTAAGTCACAACTAGTGCCACCTATGAACGAAAAGGAAAACTAGGTACTCTTCGATCTGCAAGAATTTGTACAAAAATCAAGTTTATGTAAATGAAAAAGAAAAGAAAAAGAAGAAAAAGAAAAAGAAGAAGAAGAAAAAGATGAAGAAGAAGAAACCTTATGGCAGTAAGGACTAAAAGGAAGGATTCTTTCCTTACGTATATTTTTAACACAAAAGTCGCCTGATTCTTCTAGTAAAATTAAAAAATGTTTGAAAGATAAAATACATTTTTCCCAACATAAAACAACATCTTAGAATCAAATCTATTGCACCCAGCTGATTACTTTCAATCCTTTTTAGCTACACACGCGTCAGCAATATCAAGATAAATCGCCAATGTGTGTACTATAGTGGATTAAGAATTTAGGCCCTTCACTAAGTACCAGAACCCCTTGTCTGATTTCAGCCTAAACCCAAGCAATTTAGTAAACCGAAAAAAAAACGAAGTGAATCGAAATAAATAGACTTCATAAGAACTATTTATATTTTAGTTAATTTGTTTATAAAATAGTTTTTCTCATTTTATAATTACAAATAAATGCTTTTTATAAAGAAAAAAATTATTTATGCAACTTTTGTACAAGCAGGGCACCCTTCATTATTTTATCTAAATAATATATATTTTTTCAATAATAATAAAATCACAAAATACATTGGCACCAAATTTTAAAGAAAAATTAAGTGCAAACATTTTTCTAAAGCATTCTATATAAAAAAAATTATATCACAAATATTTTTCTTTAATATTGTCCTTTTAACACATTCAGCGGCGTGAGGCCGCTCAATATGTATGGGGAAAAATAAAGAAAAAGCTTATTTTTTAAGGCGACATTAAATAAATATATCACAACAATACTTTTTTTTCTAATACAATATTTAAAGGCAGCCTTAGAACGTTCTTTTCACATATAAATGCTAAATGTGCGACTTTTAAATAAAAAACTTGGCCTTAAAAAAATGAACACAGTTTTAGACCTTTTTCTTAGAAAAAAAAATTAATATCTTTGGTGTTTTTTATAATTAACGTTTCGTTTTTTGAACCTTTGGACTAGCTGATTAAAATAAAAGAAGTATTAAGGTTTGGCATTGATTGGCTAATCAGAATTTTGACAAAAACAGTATTTTTTAAGATTGAAATCGCTAACGCATTTGCTTTGCGAATTATAGGAGTTTATCCTGCTTATAGAGTCCATGATTTGATAGGTGTTTTCGTAGCTGATGGTTGCTTCGAAAAGGCCATCGCCGGGTGATGTTGATAAAAGGATGACGAATTCTTCTTTATCGTCTTGATGGTAAAACACTTTGCTTCTGAAGGACACGACCGATTTAAGTTCTAGTCGAGCACATTTGGTCCCATTTTGAATCAATGTTTTGGGAGGGTTTAAAACAATCCGGTTTATTTCTGCGACAATATAAAGAGCAATGTCTTTAACTCTAGGGGTGTGAGTAGAAAGAGTTTGTATTCTGCACAGGTACACCAATGGTTGTAATCCCAGCATCACTGCATGATCTCCTCCAAGGGATTTCTTCAAAAAGCGAATGACATGATGGACATGCTTCAGTTCCATTTGGCTTCTCACCAAGAACATCAGCCAACGTAAGATAAACATCGTAAGGAGAAGTAAGTCTATCCATATTCGTCTTTAAATTTCTAACAATTTCAGGATTCTTTTTTCTATACCAATCAGGTAGCCAGAAATAAATATAAGGCAGACGTTCCTCCATATGTCCTACATGAGTTTCACGAATTTTTCCAAATCTCATCCCATGATCGCTTACATAGACAATAAACGTCGAATTTAAAATCCCAGTTTGATTTAAATCTTGTAAATAAGATAACATTTTGGAATCTATCGCTGTAGGCGAATTGAGTTCGTTGTGGCTCAAACTGTTCATCCAGAAAAGAGAAAAAGTTGGCATATCGTTAAACTGCAATGCGAATTCTAACGAATAGTTAAGTATATGGTCTATACTTAACGTAGGCCCTAAACACACGTTTAATCCGGAAACTATTTTAATTTTTGTGTATTTTTCAGCGGCTAAATAAAAAGGTCTCATGTAAAAATCGACAGGGCGTTTGACAAAACCGACTTTTTTATAATTAAAAGAGCTCATCGAAGGTTCATCTTCACCGTAGGCCGTTATGTAGTTTTGTTCTGAAAAGTTTCTCCAGATGATGGGGCAGCTGTCTAGCTTTGTTTGGTAGTTGGGCCAGCATGCAGATTTTATCTGGTCGACGGTATAGCCGGTCATGATCGCCATCAAATTTGGGAATGTGTTATCGTCGATTTTGTTGTAGCCTTTCAACGTGAACCAACCTGTATCTTCAAGATAAGAGGCAGTCTTCGGCATCGTCCTTAAAAGATTCAATCTTGAAATGGAATCCAAACCGATAATCATAACTCCCAGCTTTTCCTTCGGCGCTTCAGGACTCTTCCAATATTTCACTTTTTCATCCACCCTCGTTACATTCCCAAGAAACGCATGCATATTAACATAAACGTCTTTTGTACTTTTCCCATTTTTATGAGAACAAACGACTTTCACAAATTCATCTTCTCCAGTGAACGTATGGTTGTTTTCAAATCCTGCACACTTGGAAACACTAAAAAACAAATTAAAAAAAATTAAAATAAGATAACTTACTCATATTGATCATCTGCAGTTTGAGATTTTGAGTCGAATGGTAGGTTGATTCTTTTTATAGTAGAATAGCAACAAGTAATGATTTTGTTTTTGGCATATTTTTTCATATGTTCCGTATGTAATGTAAGGAGGTGCGCTGTAGCGTTGATCCGCTTCAACGACGTCAGCAACGGCAGCGACGTACATTTCGGCAACTTCTGCTTAGCGAAAAGCGATTTAATACTTTCGTCGAACGGATCTATATCAGGAATTCTGCAACTCGGATTCCAAACTAGATAACCATCAGGTTTAACAGTCAAACTTGCTTTTGCATTCAAATATGAAAAATAAGAAGCTAAAAATAAAATATTAGATTTATAAAAAATTATTTTTTTTATATACAAAGAGGAGCCGAATCTTTCTTCTGTATGAATCTTGAATAGTCCAATTTTCGAATATCGCCAATCAGGTAAAGCGCAATCAAAATAGTACCCAAAATAAATCCTATAATCACTTTGAGGCGAGGCCTATTGTAATTTGTATGCAAAATAAAGTAACCTGAAAAAAATAAAAGATAATATTAATTTTTCTTTCATAATTTATCAGTTTTCACCATGACGAAACCTAGACAACAATCTGGCAGAAAACATTTCCCATCAACAATAAACTTGCTTCTAATTACCGCAATAAAATTAATATTTTAAATGTTAATATCTTAATAAATAGTAATAAAATGCAATCATGAATTTATGTCATTTTGTAATAAAAGATTTTATGAGTCAATGGCAATAAAATAGGCCACTCACAAGGAATGAAAAAGTAGGCTTCAAGGTGACTGAGATTTAAGGATATTGGTCAGTAGTTTCCGAACTACCCTCAGGCAATAAAATTTGACTTGAAGGTCTAAACTTAAACATCAATCTGGCAGAAAACATTTCCCATCAACAATAAACTTGCTTCTAATTACCGCAATAAAATTAATATTTTAAATGTTAATATCTTAATAAATAGTAATAAAATGCAATCATGAATTTTATGTCATTTTGTAATAAAAGATTTTATGAGTCAATGGCAATAAAATAGGCCACTCACAAGGAATGAAAAAGTAGGCTTCAAGGTGACTGAGATTTAAGGATTTTGGTCAGTAGTTTCCGAACTACCCTCAGGTAATAAAATTTGACTTGAAGGTCTAAACTTAAACATC
Source organism: Orius insidiosus (assembly GCA_014119065.1). Lineage (NCBI taxonomy): Eukaryota > Metazoa > Arthropoda > Insecta > Hemiptera > Anthocoridae > Orius > Orius insidiosus. The sequence continues at coordinate 69,681 of JACGAQ010000154.1, forward strand.
AATCTGGCAGAAAACATTTCCCATCAACAATAAACTTGCTTCTAATTACCGCAATAAAATTAATATTTTAAATGTTAATATCTTAATAAATAGTAATAAAATGCAATCATGAATTTTATGTCATTTTGTAATAAAAGATTTTATGAGTCAATGGCAATAAAATAGGCCACTCACAAGGAATGAAAAGGTAGGCTTCATGGTGGCTTTGAGATTTAAGCATTTTGGTCAGTAGTTTCCGAACAGGCAATAAAATTTGATTGAGTCCATCGTAGGCTCATTTTATACTATTTTCATACCTGAATATTTTCCACTATAAAAAAGACGTTTAATTTTCATAGCACAAGTTTAATATCCTAAAAAAATCTGCTTAGACCTAAGAACTTCATGAAAACTTCTTTCAAAAAAATGTGGTGGACATAATACGTCTGGCACAATTGGCAACATTCCGAGAGTTATATTTAAGTAGGGTAAATAAACGAAAATTCACCTGTTTTTAAAAACATTTTGTCATATGTATTTCACTGGAGTAAAAGCTACAACATAATCACACCCACCACTTGAAAATGATAAACGCGGAAATAATGGAAGAAGTGAAGGATGCGAGAAATTCAGACAAAACTAAAAACGTGGCGCATGTCTCAGATTCTTAAGGGGGAAATCGTAAGCTAAACAAAAACAAATCTCGGTATGAGAAATAAATATTTTTTTCGCCCAATCGAATTTTGCCCATATGATGATTTTTCTCTTATCTTATCTAGTAATCCATAACCTAAATCGCATACAATTATGTTCCTGCTTCAGAGTGTTGCAAGATACCGGGTATAATTTTTTAAATGGGTCATACAGACCCTTTAAGGTCAAAAAGACCAGTGGTCTTCTAGGATCATATCTTTGCAATATCTAAGTCTTCACCAAATATCCACTCTTTTCAGAATTCACGTAAAAACAGCCGCATTAACCACGTGATTTCCTACAATAAAATTTTTTTAAAGAAGTTTAGGGGCGATTATATTTTTAAAATAATTATATTAAATTTAAAAATTAAAATAAAAAAGGAGTATTGGCCTTTGAAAAGGGCGCCTACCTTGGTTCGGCCTTTGATTGTGATTTAAGACAATCATTATTTAAATTTTTATATCTTTAATAACTACAAGATTGTTAAGTGTTTTGTGGGTTTTAAAGTATTTGTTGTTGTAGTACGAAAATAAACGGCGTTTAGACTGAAGATAGCTCTTGAAATAAACGCTGCCACTTGAGCTAACTAAAAAATAAGGCATTGAAACTTGACGTGTTAGTTCCGACGTTTTCAATATTTTTGAGACCTAGAAAACACGGAAATATCAAGTAAAAATTGAGTTTCGGTTGAAAAACCGGATGAAACACTAGCTAAAAGTCTAAAATAAAATAAAACTCATTTGGGCAGTCCTCATTTCGTATATAGTCAGGTACGCCATGACTGGAAAGATACGATCCTAGAAGACCACTGGTCTTTTTGACCTTAGAGGATCTGTATGTATGAAAAATACTGGAAATCCGAAAAAATAGGGGGTTTTCGGGCGAAAAAAAACCGATAGAAAATTCAATGTAAAACTCATTTTGTCCTAATTTGGGTTGTAGGGGCCAAAAAAACCGGGAAAACTCTCTAAAATAAATAGAACTAATTTTGACCTGTCCTTATTTCGTATGTAGGATGCTTATGGGTAAAAAACCTAAGAAAAACTACCAAAAATCCGAAAAATCGGGCGTTTTCTGACGAAAAAATGAGAGAAAATTCAATGTAAACCTCATTTTGTCCTAATTTGGGTTGTAGGGGCCAAAAAACCGAGAAAACTCACTAAAATAAAACAGAACTATATTGGCCAGTCCTTATTTCGTATGTAGGATGTTTAGGGGTGAAAACCCGATGAAAAACTCAGGAAATCCGATAAATAGGGGTTTTTTGGCGAAAAAACCGAGAAAAAATTCAATGTAAAACTAATTTTCATCCTAATTTGGGTTGTAGAGGCCAAAAACCCGAGAAAACTCACTAAAATAAAATAGAACTAATTTTGGCCAGTCCTTATGTGGATGCTTAGGGGTAAAAAGCCGATGAAATACTACCGGAAAACCGAAAAATGGAGGGTTTTTTGGCAAAAAAAAACCGAGAGATTGTTTAATAAAAATTTTCGTCCTAATTTGGGTTGTAGGGGCCAAAAAAACCGAGAAAACTCACTAAAATGAAATATATTTTGTATGTAGGATGATTAGGGGTAAAAAACCAATGAAATACGACCGGAAATCCGAAAAAAGAGGGGGTTTTTCTGAATGTAAACTCATTTTCGTCCTAATTTGGGTTGTAGGGGCCAAAAACCGAGAAAAATCACTAAAATAAAATAGAACTAATTTTGGCCAGTCCTTATTTCGTATGTAGGATGCTAGTGGTAAAAAACCGTTGAAATACTACCAGAAAACCGAAAAATAGGGGTTTTTTGGCGAAAAAACGAGAAAAACTAATTTTTGTCCTAATTTGGGTAGGGGCCAAAAATCCGAGAAAATCACTCACTAAAAATAAAACAACCGTTGAAATACTACCAGAAAACCCGAAAAAAATAGAGGGTTTTTTGGCGCGAAAAAAACCGAGGAGAAGAAAAACTATTTTTGTCCTAAGTTGGGTTGTAGGGGCCAAAAATTCGAGAAAAACTCACTAAAATGAAATATTTTCGTTTGTAGGATGATTAGGGGTAAAAAACCAATGAAATACGACCGGAAAAAAAAGCGGGGTTTTTCTGACGAAAAAAATGAGAGAAAATTCAAAGTAACTCTCACTTTCGTCCTAATTTGGGTTGTAGGGGCCGAAAAACCGAGAAAAATCACTAAAATAAAACAAAACTAATTTTGGCCAGTCCTTATTTCGTATGTAGGATGCTTAGGGTAAAAAAACCGATGAAATACTACCGGAAATCCGAAAAATAGAGGGTATTCTGGCGAAAAAATGAGAGAAAATTCAATGTAACTCTCACTTTCGTCCTAATTTGGGTTGTAGGGGCCGAAAAACCGAGAAAAATCACTAAAATAAAAACAAAACTAATTTTGGCCAGTCCTTATTTCGTATGTAGGATGCTTAAGGGTAAAAAACCGATGAAATACTACCGGAAATCCGAAAAATAGAGGTATTCTGGCGAAAAAAAGAGAAAAATTCATGATAAACAACATTTTTGACTAATTTATGATATAGGGGCGAGAAAACTCACAACAAAAATGAGGTATAGCTCATGAATGTCAGTTCTAATTTCAGATAGTTAGTGATCAAAAAGCAAAGAAAACTCATTAAAATCTGGTAAAAAAGGGGTTTTCTAAACCTCAAAATCGAGAGACTCTCAAAAACAAGGTAAAACTTTAGTCAGATGTTTGAAGAAAAAAAAAAAAGGTAAGAAACTACATACTTTTTCTCAAGTAAACATTGAGCCAATTAGGCCAATTTGAAAGGTCATTTGCTAATTTTGAGGAAAAGCTTACAGAAGCTTAGCAAGCACAAATTTAATTATATCCACTAAAAATACATTATTGATCCTAAATTTCATTTTTTCATAAAGCATGTTAAAAATAGACTGCGTGATTTCGGTGATCTCTTGAATTAAAACGACCTTCTACTTAATGGTTTCGTTTGCAAAAAAAAAATGCTCTTATCATCATTTTTGTGCTCTTTACCGTATTTAAGGAAGGCCTTTTTCGTGTGCCCATGACTGCAGTGTAGTTTCCCGTTTGCGTTGCCGTTCAGAATCGGCTTTGACATATCGCTCAAGAGTAGGTTCTTTTCATTTTTGAGCTGTTCTCGCGCTAAGCGATCTTTGCCGATCCATTCGAACCTGAAAATAAAATTATAAAGGGTTTATTCAAATAATCTGATTTGAAATGAGATGTCAAAGCACACAAAACGTCCGCACCTTTACAACGACATTTGTCATTCATTGTGAAGGTCTTTTGAAAGCCTTTGATCGCCCTTTAAAAAGACATTTCCAAACTGTTGAATACTTGACAAGTTTAATAGAAATAAATAAATAACTATTAAAAAGCAAAAAAGTTTTTTAAAAAATAAGTAGATTTCAAAGAAAAGAAGTCAACCTAATAAATATTTTCGGGCCCGAGATGTTAAGTTCTATGATGAGTATGCAATCTTTTATCATTTAATTGTCCTTAAATTATTTTTGAAAAAAAATTTGGAAACTATCAATGTTGATACACTATCGGTAGGATGTCCGTCAGTATCAAATGTTGATTAAAAAAATTAGTACATGGCCGAAATAATTTTTTATTTTTTTTTTATTTTTTTATTTTGCGGGGAAAAAAAGAGGCGTGACCGTAGCGTTGAAAAAATAATAAAAGAGGGAGCGAAAAATGACTCACCCTGAATGACGGTTGAGATTGGGAGACATACTGAGGGTGACTACTCTGTATGTAGATCCTCGTACCCTCTTCGGGAAACTTTATTGACTGGCGCAGGCGCTTTCATCTGGAGACGGCGGCGGCGGCGAGGGGGCGCCCGACGATTTCCACCCCATTTCTTGACTGGAAAGGAACGATCGCTCCGGAACGTCGAGTTTGACTTCTCCAACTTAAAAGGTCGTAAAATCGACAAAATATAGACCCAGCTTTATCTTATTTACCCATTTAAACCATAAACTCTTGAGAAAAATGGAATTTTCATATCATTTGTGGCGAAGGACCTCTGAAGTTTTTTAGCTTCCTTAAAGAAGTTATTGTGATACCCTCCACGTCAGGTTTTTGGGGTCTTCCAGACCCCGGAGGGTCAATCAAAGTTGATCTTTACCGATCTCAACTTTGTGGTTCCGGCCGGCCATATATTTTTCCGGAACACGTTTTAAACCGATTTTCACACAATCTTTCTCCGTTATACTTCCCCTCCTTTATACTTCTCTCTCCGTTATACTTCCCCCTCAGTTATACTTCCTCCTCCGTTATACTTACCCATTCGTTATACTTCCCCTCAATTATACTTCCTCCTCCGTTATACTTACCCCATCGTTATACTTCCCCTCCTTATACTTCCCCTCAATTATACTTCCTCCTCCGTTATACTTACCCTTCGTTATACTTCCCTCCCTTATACTTCCCCTCATTTTACTTCCTCCTCCGTTATACTTCCCTTGAGTTATACTTCCCCCCCTTTATACCTTCCCCTCCCTTATACGTCCCCTCAATTATACTTCCCCCTCCTTTATAAATCCCCTTCCTTATACTTCCCCTCTATTATACTTCCCCCTCATTACAATTATAAGGAAGCTTGTACTTCCCCTCCCTTATACTTCCCCTCCCTAATACTTCCCCTCCCTTATACTTCCCCTCCCTAATACTTCCCCTCCCTAATACTTCCCCTCCCTTATACTTCCCCGTTATACTTAGCCTTCGTTATACTTCCCCTCCCTTATACTTCCTTCCTTATACTTCCCCTCTATTATACTTCCCCCTCATTACAGTTATAAGGAAGTTTGTACTTCCCCTCCCTTATACTTCCCCTCCCTAATACTTCCCCTTCGTTCTTTCCCCTCCCTTATACTTACTCCTCCGCTATACTTCCCCACAATTATACTTCCCCTCCCTTATACTTCCCCTCAATTGTACTTCCCCCTCCTTTATACTTCCCCTACCTTATACTTCCCCTCCATTATACTTCCCCCTCCAGTATTTACTTCTCTTAAGGAAGTTTTCGTTGGAAGTTCTTCAAACTAGTACTTTTTAAACAGTTAGTTTATTTTTAAAAAAATTATATTTACAAAATAAATATTTTTACATTTTCTCCAATTATTCAGGAAGACATTTTAATTTACACAATTTTCTTGAACCATTATAATTTTTTAAATAAATAAAAAGAACGTTTGGTCGATCAAAAATTGGTCTTCGAAGTTCTGAAGGATCAGATCTTGGGGCATTCTGAAAAAAATTAAATAAAAATAAAATTGAATTAATGTAATAATGATAAAAATTAATGGATACCGGAAGAGTCTTAAGTGTCACGAAAAACAAATATTTATGTTGAAAAAAGTCGAAATTACATCGCATGTTTTCTCTAGACATAAATATTTACTTGTCGGCGAACAATTTCGATTTAAGCGCCCTTTGACAGAAAGATCGATTTGGAAATAGTCGAGATTGAAAGATTAACAGAAAATTTCACCTCTATCATCGATCATTTTGTGTAATTTGGACTGATTTCGACTATTACCGGGTAATGGTGAAGTAAATAAAAAAAAACGTATTTTTTCATGTAGGGGGAAAAAGATAATAGAAAAAAACTGAGTTTTATGAAATTTCAGGATAAAGGGTGAGAAAATGAGATCGATGGCAATTACACATTCATATCCCGCCCACTTCTAAAAATAGTACGGTTGAATATGAGTCACACTTTTTAATTAATTAATTTCACCCTCCCAATAATGGAAAAGTGGGGTGCGGAAAACAAAGGGGGAGCGTGGGTGGAGATTTTTTTGAAAGGGCGACAAATTATTGGAGGAAAAATCGCTTGTTGTTTAGAATCTAAACAATTTCAGATTCAGAATCAAAGTTTAGATGATTCTCAAATTAGAGTTCTCAAAGGGGGGCGCTGAGAAGTTGCTGTGGGGCGTTATGCAAAATTGGGTGATAGTGGGTAAATGGCTAAGTGACCAACTGTGGAGGCGTTAGGGTGAGTTCGTTTTTTTTATTTAATTTTTATTGCCGCCGGTTAAGTAAAGGGCAAAAACTTAACCGCCCGTTAAAAAATTTAACGGGACCGTTAAGTAAAGGGCAAAATTTAACCCCCATTAAGTAAAGGGCAAAAATTTAACCACCCTGTTAAAAAATTTAACCGTTAAGTAAAGGGCAAAATCTTAACCGCCCGTTAAAAAATTTAACCGGCCAGTTAAGTAAAGGGCAAAAATGTAACCGGCCCATTAAGTAAAGGGCAAAAATTAACCACCCTGTTAAAAATTTAACCGTTAAGTAAAGGGCAAAAATCTTAACCGCCCGTTAAAAAATTTAACCGGCCAGTTAAGTAAAGGGCAAAAATAACCGGCCCATTAAGTAAAGGGCAAAAATTTAACCACCCTGTTAAAAAATTTAACCGTTAAGTAAAGGGCAAAATCTTAACCGCCCGTTAAAAAATTTAACCGGCCAGTTAAGTAAAGGGCAAAAATGTAACCGGCCCATTAAGTAAAGGGCAAAAACTTAACCGTCATGTTCAAAAAATTAACCGGCCCGTTTAAGTAAGGGGCAAAACTTTAACCGGCCCATTAAGTAAAGGGCAAAAACTTAACCGCCCTGTTAAAAAATTTAACCGGCCCGTTAAGTAAAGAGCAAAAATTTATCCGGCCCATTAAGTAAAGGGCAAAAACTTAACCGCCCTGTTAAAAAATTTAACCGGCCCGTTAAGTAAAGGGCAAAAACTTAACCGCCCGTTAAAAAATTCAACTGGCCCGTTAAGTGAAGGGCAAAAATTTAACCGGCCCATTAAGTAAAGGGCAAAACTTAACCGCCCGTTAAGTTAATTTTTTTCGAGGCCGAGCTATCCTAGTTGAAGGGTGAAGAATTTGACCCTGGAGGCCAAAACTTAGAAGGTGATGGGCCCAGGGCACTTTCGCCATATTGCCAGGGAAAGCGTTGATGGTGTAAGATCTTACTGCCCTTTCCTCCTCATGATTTCAACATGTAGATTGAACTCTTTGTATCAATAAAAACTTACTACAAACGGAACAATTAGTTTCATCTGAGTTATCTCCGCATCCGTCGCGACCTGAGCAGGCGACAGCAGTGGAGCGACATCTTCCGTTTCCGCATCTAAACGGGCAAAAGTGTGCGGGGCCCTTTCCCAAACAGGCGCCCTCAGGTTCGTCGCTTCCGTCCGGGCAGGTCAATACCGCGTTGCAGAATTCATGACCGCCGACACATGTTCCATCTTTACATCTGTATGTCCCCCTCGGGCAACCTAAAACAGAAATAAGACGATTAGAAAAACAGCTAAGCTGGGAAGACGTTGAGGTCGAGATGGTTTAGCGTTTTAAGAAAATACCTCGGTTAGCTAAATCTTTGCAGTTGAATTCGTCTTCACCAGCTGGACAGTCTGGAACGCCGTTGCATCTCAGCCCAGCAGAAATACAAACCGTCGGCTTCGACCTCGCACATTTAAAGACGTCCGTGGACAATGGCTTTGACAGTCTTCATCCTCACCTCCCGGGCAGTCACTCCGCCCATCGCACACCAAATACCAACTTATACATTTCCCACTCCTCCGACACTAAAAAAAATTTAAAAGCCATGTTCAATAACGGATTTCGATCGCTACGGATTAAAGGGTCAAAAAACTACGATAAAAAGGTCATCACGGATGATGAGAAAAGTAAATTAGATCGTCTATATCGTAATTGCCCTCGCCCTAATTTATATTCATTGTGTACTTTAAGTCGACTTCTGCATGTAATTAAGTTCTTTTAAACCGGTAGATAGCGTGTGCCATTCAATTACTTCCCACGAGCTCAAAGCAGAAAAAAAGGTTTTTCAAAATCGATGCGTTATTTAAGGCGATATTTTATAACAAAAGGGATGAAAGATGCAACAGGTGAAAATCAATGTTCACAACCTTCTCTGACCTTTTAACTGTCTCAATTATTAACTGTTTTCCTGTATTGTCCGGTAAAACTGGGCCATGTAATAAAGTCAACTCTCGTCCACCGAATTCTTTAGGTTCATTGTTATTCGTTTGTTAAGAGGAATGACTTGTTACAATGAAGTTTTTAAAAGTTAGAAATGGAGTGCATGTCTAAGATTTAAATCGATATTCCATCACGCAGATTTAGAAAAACTCACTTGAAAAGTTCCTTTGTGGCAGCCGGTCGATGACGCGGAGCAAGTACCGTTGTTGATGGAGCAATCGCAAACTCCGTCTCTGCATATCGAATTCGGATCGGCGGCTTTACACTGTTGATCCGAGCGCAAAAAAGGCCTAACGAGACGGATGAAAAAGGACTTCTCCATGACGTAGTTGTTCAGCTGTAACATAAATAATGAGAAGCCCTTTTTTTTTTTTTTTTTCAAATACTTACAATGCGGTCTATGTTTCGTGGAGGTGGTATCCGTGATGATGGTAGACATCTATCACCTTTGACCCTCCCGCGGCACCCGCATCTTCCGAAGAGCTTCGGTATCAGAAAATCGCACTGGGAATCAGTATCCCACATTTTACAATGAGTGTTACTATAACACACCTCACCAACTCGAGCGGCTGTAAAAAAAGAAGAAAAAAAACATTTTACGATACGCCTATCTTCAACCGTTAAACAATACGGTACCTATTTTTAAAATTAGTTTATAATAAAACAATTTTCTTAAACAATAAAAAGTCGAAAACGTCAAAAACCCAGATCTTGTTTTCCCACGTTACGGATGGTTCACGCGAAGCAAACATTGGGTCAGGGAATGACTTATGATTGTTGTATCAAACCCAACTTTACAGCTCTAAGAATTAAATCGTACATTTTAAAAAACCAATCAGAAAATCAAAAACATCATGCTAATCATGCGCATGCGCTTTTTTAAAACACACTTTTTACCTTTTCGCCCTTTATTGTGTCTGTTTATTAATTTCTGAAGTATCATCTCCTTAAACCTTAAAGATATTATCGTTAAAAAAATTAAAAATTATTTTAGATAATTGAAATGACCCATTAGCGATATGGTTATTTAAGCGGAGATAAGGGAAACCGATTTATGTCCTATCCGGACGTCCCACTCGTTTACTGCTAGCGTGCGAGCACGCCAACTAAATAAATTTATCACTTGATTCATTTAAAACCGACATTCCTCGGCAATGTCCATTTCGATACTTGTAAACCTCGATTTATTTGATACAACGGCAGGATCGATACTCCCTACCTCTTCGAGCTCCGGGTACGAAGGGCGAACTCGACAAAACGTAGTTTCGAGATATTCGCATTTTAAAGTTCGGTTTTTACGTATTTAAAGGGGGAAAAAATGGCGAACTCAACATAAAAATTATAGGGGTGTATTCACCAAGAGGTCTAGAATCTGAAAATGAAAAAAAACTGGAAGACCCTTCCCCAAAAACCCGACGTCGAGGTATCGCAATAACTTCTTTAAGGAAGTTAAAAAAAGTCCGATGTCGGTTCGCCCTTCGTACCCGGAGCGCCTCAAATCTTGTGCTCAGTTTAACGTCTACTACCAAAAAAAATGAGTGAACAGACTCGGTCAGATTATTCACCCTAGATCCATAACGTGCAAAAAGCAATTTATGAATCATCAAAGGCGTAAAATGAGACCATTTTGAAAATTAGAGTGGAACCTTATTTGTCGGGCACTTAAAAAATTCCGGTGAAAACATCCATTAAAGGTTATAGTAGGGAAAAAAAGGCGCAAGATCATTGCGAAGGACGTTCAACAAGGCTCTTTTCTTTTTATTTTTTTCTAGTCCAATTAGTTCTCCCCGTTGTTAGGTCAGTTACGCGAATTATCGAGACAAGGATATTTTTTGTCCTCTTTTTTTCATTTGACACTTACGTGGTACACATGTGTGCCTTCTGTATTGAAGGTAACCTTTACTGCACCTGCAGACTCCAGCATAGCAACGCTATTGGCCACTTCTGCCAGCATTGTTCGTCGATAAGACACGGTGAACCCATCAACATGGCTGAAACAAAAGATTTTTTTTTAGACAGAAATCGTTTTTTACGCATTAGCTTTATGTGAAAGTATCAAATTGGACACAGCCCTCGAAAACCATAGGGGATTCATTTCTTGACGCTGGGCAAACAATAACTCTTGTCCCTCTACTTCCTCCATTGTGCTTCGATAAACAACCTACGCCTTAAAAAGGTGTTTATCCGCAGGAAGACCGTAGAAAACGCCTAAAAGGTGTTTCCGCAGAAGACCGAGAAAAACCCCTAAAACGGTGTTTCTCCGCAGACCGTAGAAAACGCCTAAAAAGGTGTTTATCCGCAGAAACCGTAGAAAACCCCTAAAAGGTGTTTTCTCCGCAGAAACCGTAGAAAACGCGTAAAAAGGTGTTTTCCGCAAGAAGACCGTAGAAACCCCCTAAAACGGTGTTTCTCCGCAGAAAGACCGTAGAAAACCCCTAAAAGGTGTTTTCTCCGCAGAAAGACAGTAGAAACCCTAAAAAGGTGTTAATCCGCAGAAACCGAAGAAACCCCCTAAAAGGTGTTTCTCCGCAGAAAGACCGTAGAAAACCCCCTAAAGGTGTTTTCTCCGCAGAAAGACAGTAGAAAACCCTAAAAAGGTGTTTCTCCAAAGACCGTAGAAAACCCCTAAAAAGGTGTTTCTCCGCAGAAAGACCGTAGAAAACCCTAAAGGTGTTTCTCCGCAGAAAGACCGTAGAAACCCCCTAAAAAGTTCTCGCAGAAAGACCGTAGGAAACCCCCTAAAAAGGTGTTTCCGCGTAAAAGACCGTAGAAAACCCCCGAAAGGTGTTTCGCTGCAGAAAGACAGTAAAAACGCCCTAAAACGGGTTACTCAGAAAAAAAGGTCGTGGGGGCTCCCAAGAATGTAAAAACCGATTAAAAGCGTGCCTCTTGACTGTGGAGGGCTTCCAAGTGACATTGTTTTAAAGGGAAAGCGCAAAGAGGTTTCCAACATTTTGTTAGATTCTTTGAAATTTAAAATTATCAAAATTTCAGATTATGAGAATTTTATTGCTGCTCTTTTGATGATGTACGTCGTTGCTTGTTGGGCAAGTTCCGGGCAAGGCATCGACGAGGAAAAAGTCGATCCGGAGATCGAAGAAAACTTGAACTTCGAACTCCCGAAAAAAAGATACTGGTTTTTTGAAACCAATAAATTTTAATTTTTGAAAAATAAACTTACTTGTAAACTTGTGTGTTGTTATATTTGCGTAATAAGGTAAACAGGCGCAGGTACCGTGGTTACAGGTACCGTGGTTACATCGACTATTTTGTACGGTGCAGTCTTGATCTATAGCGCAGGAACTTCCGAGGCCTCCTTCAAACTCTGCTAGGACCTGGAACGTAAATTAAGTTGAAAAAGCCGTAAAAAAAATTGATGAGAGTCGGAGAAAGCAGTAAATGTGTAAATTATGAGGCAACGAAGCCGAAAGTTTTTGACTCGCCGGACAATAGGCGTTTGGAAATGTCGTAAAGTATCGAGGGGTCGCCGATCTGATCGGCTTCCTCCGGCTTAAGAGCCGTGAAACGTCTCAACTTTTTCCCACTCTGTGCCATTTGAAATTCTTATTTTCATGGACTATTTGAGTACCGTTGTTGAATATGTCGGAGAAAATTACTAGGAATAATAAAATTTTTTTTTAGATTTTAAATACTAAGGCGTTTTTCCATTTTTTAATTCTAGAAAATTAGACCAAAGAAAATTGGAAAAAGAAAGTAAAATTATACACAGCAACGAGTATACAGAGAAGAGCGTGTCGTTTTAAACCGTAAAACCTACTAAATGTGGAAGAATCGTACAAAGGGAAACTAAAGAATACTTGGACAAAACATCGTTTAAAAAGGGACAGAAAAAAAGAGAAATGTTACGTGTTCAAACTATGAGACATTTGTAAAAAAATATTGTCACGAAAACGACCTTCACATTATTTTTTACGCTTTTTTATCGGTTTCAGTAGGGCAAAAGTTAAAAATAAAAATCCTCAAAAGTGTTATTTCCTCAATTTGGAAAATGTTTCGAATTTTTTCAAGGTATTTCTATTTATCCTGTGAGGTGGGTAAAATTTTAAAATTTTTTTTACCTGAGATAACGTTTAAACACTCTATTTAATCAAACACTCGTCTGATCACGTTGAAAATTAAATAAATGATAAAAAGTGAAAGATTGATAAAACGCGCCCGAAAGTGGAACTGAAGGACGGACGAAATTTTGACTGGCATATCAAGATTTGATTTTTTCTATCGAACAAATTTCATATTTTGAAAATTTAATTTAAAAATTAAAAGTTTAATTTTCATGTCTCCAAAAACAGTGTTCTTTTGGCAAAAAAATTTTTTTTTTAAATTTCAGGCTTTAAGTTTTGTATTTTTACACTATAGGGTTCTAGTAACTATCTACAATCTAGGATTTAAAAAAACCGGTTGAAGCACTAAAAAACGTGCTTTTATTTTTATTTTTACTTGTACCGTACTACCGTATGAATAAGGAATGCGCACCTAATTTTCAAAAAACAAAAATATTTCTTAAAACAATAGTTATTAATAAAGTAAAGGAGGGTTGCAAAAAGTTTAAAAATAGTCATTTCGCAAGTCATTTTAATTGCATGAGGATCCCGAAATCGGAAATGAATAAAAGATTTAAAATTGTTTGGATTTCAAAGAAGAACCCAGTTTAGTTACCAAACGGAAAAAAAGTACTACTCGGAGCTGGCCCCGACGGGAACTTCCTTAAAGGGGACAGGAGGGAGAGAAGGATAAGTGGGGAGTATAAGGAGGGGGAAGTATAACGGAGGGGAAGTTTTTTTCTAAGTTTTTTTTAAATTTGCAGATTTTTTTTTTCAAAAATTTTTAAGTTTTTGAAAATTTTTCCAGTATCAGGTAGAAATGGGCTCTTTGGCCTAGGGATCCTCTCGTAACGGGTGGAAGTATGAAATTTTCCCTACTAAATAAAATTATAATTAAAAGTGACAATTTTTTTTACTTCAAAAATTCGTAAAAAATAAAAGGAGTCTTTGGTGAAAATTTGGTGAAAATCTGACCAACGGTTCGGCCGCAGCGCGGTTTTAAAATTTCAAACGTGCATATCTCCGATTTTTTCGAAATTCAAAAATCGCAGACGATAATTTCTTGTTCAACTATTCAGGAAGGTTGTGTGAAAATCAGTTGGAAACTGTGGCCGTAAAGTGTTCCGGAAAATGCTACGGCCGGCCGGCACCACAGACAAAGTAGAGATCGGTAAAGATTCGATTTGACCCTCCGGGGTCTGAAAGACCCCCAAAACCCGACGTGGAGGGTATCACAATAACTTCTTAAAGTTAAATATAAAGTGAAAGGAAGTTTATCTTGATGGTAAAGAAAAAGATGATAAGGTTATCTGGTGTGTTTTTAGATATCTTCATTACTATAGTAGTTGATATAATCCGCGAGTGGTTCACTGTTGAAAAGTATTTCTCTACCTTCCAATATGTTAAGTGTGACACTCCTTTGTGTTTTTTTCGGTTTATTATATCTTTTTAATCGACGTTTTTCGTTTTGGAGAAGGTGCGGATAGAAGAAATGAAAGCGACTTCACCATTCGGTAACTTCGCTCGCGTTTTTATACTGAAGACAACGAAGTTGATGTCGCCGACGATTTTTACAGCCGCATAAAAGGGAAATTCGGAGGATTCTATTTTTTCTGGAAGCCTCTCATTTTGATCAAGGATCCCGAACTGATGAAAAACGTTTTGATCAAAGATTTTGACTATTTTGCAGACAGGCCGCGTTTTATGAATTTCTATTCGACGGATGTCGTCTTAAAATCTTTGTTTTTTATGGAAGTTGATGATTGGAGGCCAAGGAGGGCGAGCTTGACGAGACTTTTTACGCCCAAAAGGCTCAAAGCGGTCGCCGTTCAAAGTGTACAAGTTACTCGAAAACTGTTTTTGGAAGTGAAGTCGAATTGGTGAAAGACTTGACGAAAATAACCATCGACATTTTTTCAACGTCGTTCTTAGGGATCGAAATTAAAGATCAATCATCTTTCATAAATGCGTTTAATTCATTCAATTTTCTCAGCTTTCTGATAGTTTAAAAGCCCTTTTATACACTCTTTATCCAAAAATATTTAACTTCCTAAAAATCCACGCTTTAAATCAAAATGTCTACAAGCTTTTTTCTGAAGTCGTAGAAGACGTCATTGCCGAAAGAGAAAAACAGAAAGCGAATGATGATTTTTTCGACTTTTTGATTCAATGTAAAACGGAAAAGTTGAAGAGTTTAAAGGTTAAGTTTATAGTCGTGAGAATATCTTTGAAAAATATTTTCTTTAGGGATGACTCAAGATGAGATAGGCGCGCACTTTTTCATATTTTTCTTCGGAGGTTACGATACTCTCTCACCTCATCCTATCTTCTGTACGAACTTTCTAAATAAGGAAGTTCAAGAAAAGCTTCGTAAAGAAATAGAAGAATCGGCAAAAAATGGACTGAGTTACGAAGCCATGGAGCTGCCATATTTAAACTGTGTCTTTCAAGGTAACTGTCGAATTAAATGGGTTAATATACTTTTGGTGAAGAAAAAATTCCCTTCTGTGGGATTTAATGCTGACTTCCAGACGCTTTTCCTTTTGGATCCCACAGGGTGCCTAACTTTTTTTTCTAATCAAATATTTGCAGAAGTTCAAGGTTGTACCCGGCCCTTGGGGTTTTGAAAAGGGTCTGTACGAAGCCCTACGAAATAGACGGTTTTTCAAGTTCCTGTAGGGACTGAGGTTGTGATACCCTGCAGGTCATTTCATTACGATCCTAATTACTTCGAGAACCCGAAGGTCTTCAACCCTTCTCGTTTCGCCGACGTCCCATCACCTGAAGTCTTAATGCCTTTCGGAAAAGGACCTCGATCCTGCATCGGTAATATCATCATTTTCTAAATGATTACATTTTATTTATAGGAATGCGATTTGGAGAAATGAATACAAAAATGATTGTTTCCACGATCATTTTGGATTATGAGATTGAGCTCAGTGAGAAATCAACTTCCAAGAAAGTTCCTGACAAGCACGGCCATTACGAACAAACCAAGGGCGGCATCTGGGTGAAAATGACTCCCAGAAAAACTCAAAATCTTTGACTTTTTTCAATAAACAAATTCATTTTAAGGGGCCAAATTTTATTTACTTCAGACCATTATTATCGAGTAAAGACGGACATACCAACACGAACTAGGCACGTGTGTACTTTTCATAATATTTAATTAATATAAAATTGCCAATAATTAAATATTTAAAATAATGACAGATTTTAAGTTGGGGTTGACCTTGGGGAAATAAAATATAAAGGAAGATTCAAAATAAGTATTTTCTTTGCTTTGCTTATTCGAAGGGCAATGGAGCTGATAGTAAGTCTTTTGTGTTTTTGGTTTTGGTGTGGTTTTATTTGAAACGTCGATTTTCCTTTTGGAGAAGGCACGGCGTCGAAGAATGGGAAGCCTCTTCGATTTTCGGGAACTTCGGTCAAGTTATGGCATTCAAAAATACCGAAGCGGACGTTGCTGACGAATTTTATAGAAGACTGAAAGGTCCATTCGGAGGCTACTATTTTCTCTGGAAGCCAATTTTGATGGTCAAAGACGTCGAGTTAATGAAAAATGTTATGGTAAAGATTTCGACCACTTCGCCGACCATCCGCGTTTTATGAACTTCCATGATACCGATGTCGTAAAGTCTTTTTTTTTATGGAAGCTGAAGGCTGGAAGCCAATGAGATGGCTTTTTCACATTTATTTACTCCGAAAAAGCTCAAAAGCATGTCCGGACAAGTTGCTAAAGTTTGCGAAACGTCTTCTAATAAATTTTTAACTTCTGCAAAAAATGATGAAGATATCGTTTAGATTTGAATTTAAACGCTATAACGATGGATGTATATCAACCAGTTTTATTGGTATCGGCCTAAACGATCAGAAAACCTTTCGCACAGTTTCAAACTACTTTAACTACCTTGGAGCTTACGACACTTTCAAAAGTCTTCTCTGCATAGTACATCCGAAAGTTTATGATTTCTTCGGAATGACCTCTTTGGACAAAAGGATCTACGGACTCTTTTCCCAACTTGTCAAAGACGTTTTGGAACAAGAGAAAAGTCCAAATCCGCCTCCGAAGACTTTTTGAGTTTCTCATCAAGTGCAAAAACGGCGAAAATAAGCACATAAAAGGTAAAAACCAAGATCAAAAAGTTCAAATAACTTCTTAAACTACTAGGGATGAGCGACGAAGAAATGATACCCATATTTTCGTATTTTTCTTCGCTGGACATGACACGACCGCAGCCACTACTTCTTTCATTCTGTACGAGCTTTCAAAAATCTTAAAATTCAGAATAGACTGCGGGCCGATATAGAAAACGCTGTCAATAAAAGCGGTGGTTTGTCTTATGAAGCAGTGAAGGACATTCCGTATTTAGACTGGACAATCAAAGGTAGTGAAAATTTTAAAAACAAGTTTAAAATTTGTGTTTAGAGGTTTCCAGGATGTATCCTGTACTTGGGGTCCTCAAAAGAGTCTGCACAAACCCTACAAGTTTAACGATTTTGAAGTCCCTGTAGGCACTGAAATAATAATTCCGTGCAGATCCTTTCATTACGACCCTCAGTATTTCGAAAACCGAATGTCTTCAACCCCGAGCGTTTTGCCAACGGAAAAGAACCCGACGTTTTCATGCCATTTGGAAAAGGACCTCGTCTTGTATCGGTAAAGGAAACTTATCCTTTTAAAAAAACCTTCATGCACTTTTTTTCAGGGATGAGGTTTGCAGAAATGACAATCAAACTTTTAGTTTCATCGATTCTTCTTAAATACGATATAAAACCCAGTGACAAAAACATGTTACCTTTGAAATATCATGTGTCAACTTTGATCACTAACAAACCTATTGGAGGGCTTTGGGCAAAAATGGAGTTGAGACCATAAGATGAAAAATCATTTTGCATATACCAACATCTTAGAACATAAAAGAATGAGCAGGGTTGACAATGCAGTTTTTTTCATGTAAAAATAAATCCACATACCAAAGAGACTTCACCAAAACTTGAGTTGCTGTACTTCTAGCTACCAACAGAAGTTTTAATTGCTTTGGTTTAAAATGAGTTCAGAGTAAATCGAAAGAAAACCAAAATGAAATACCAGAACCTATTGTCCGATTTCTGCCGTGAACGAGCTTTTCCGTTAAGACTGAAAAGAGCGAAGAAAAAATTTCAGGACCTCAAATTAAAATTAAGATTTTTTTTCAAAAATTTTGACCCTCTCGCATTCTTATTGCGCGAAAAATACGAGAAGAGATTTTTTAGCTGAGGGAGGTTTTAAGCTCTAGTGAGTACGGGACGAATTCGCAAAAAAAAATTTATTTTGAGCATGGGCACCATCTAAAACTGTTGTCTAAGTTGTTGGTAAACAAATTAGAAAAATGGATGTCATCATACAAAACACTTATGAAGTAATCTCATGGTTTATGGTGGGGATACCTGTGGGAGAGAAAATGCTAATTACCACTCCTTGTTTGTTAGTTAAGTGGAAGCGAAATGGCGCTGTTAGTAAGTCTTTTGTGTATTTTGGTGGTTTTGGTGTGGTACTATTTGAAACGTCGATTTTCCTATTGGAGAAGGCACGGCGTCGAAGAATGGAAGCGACTTCGATTTCGGAAACTTCGGTCAAGTTATGGCATTCAAAGAAACAGAAGCGGACGTCGCTGACAAATTTTATGATCGAATAAAAGGTACTTTCGGAGGCTACTATTTTCTCTGGAAGCCTATTATACTTCTTAAAGATGTTGAGTTGATGAAAAAAGTTCTCATCAAAGATTTCGACCATTTCGCACAACGTCCACGATTTATGAACTTCCATGATACCGATGTCGTAGTAAAGTCTTTATTTTTTATGGAAGCTGAAGACTGGAAGCCAATGAGATGGCGTTTTCACATTTATTCACACCGAAGGCTTAAAATATGTCCGATCAAGTTGCTAAGTTTGTCAAATTCTACTTCTAAGTTCTTAAGCTTTGCGAAAAATAATGAAGACATCGATTTAGATTTGAATTTAAACGCTATAACGATGGATGTTAACGACCAGTTTTATCGGTATCGGCCTAAACGATCAGAAAACCTTTTATACAGTTTCAAACTACATTAACTACCTCAAAGCTTACGACATTTTCAAAAGTCTTCTCTGCTTAGTACATCCGAAAGTTTATGAATTCTTCGGAATGACCTCTTTGGACAAAAGGATCTACGGACTCTTTTCCCAACTTGTCAAAGACGTTTTGGAGGAAAGAGAAAAGTCCAAATCCACCTCCGAAGACTTTTTTGAGTTCTCATCAAGTGCAAAAACGGCGAAAATAAGCACAAAGGTAAAAACCTTACGAACTTTAAAAAACTTCTTAAACTAAATCCTAGGGATGAGCGACGAAGAAATGATACCTCATGTTTTCGTATTTTTCTTCGCTGGACATGACACGACCGCAGCCACTACTTCTTTCATTCTGTACGAGCTTTCAAAAAATAAAAATTCAGAATAGACTGCGGGCCGATATAGAAAACGCTGTCAATAAAAATGGCGGTTTGACTTTTGCAGCAGTGAAGGACATTCCGTATTTAGACTGCATCATCAAGGGTAATGAAAATAATAAAAACGAGTTTTAATTTGTGTTTAGAGGCACCAGGATGTTCCTGTACTTGGGCTCCTCAAAAGGGTCTGCACGAAACCCTACAAATTTGATGATTTTGAAGTCCCTGTAGGCACTGAATTATAATTCCGTGCAGATCCTTTCATTACGACCCTCAGTATTTCGAAAACCCGAATGTCTTCAACCCCGAGCGTTTTGCCGACGGAAAAGAACCCGACGTTTTCATGCCATTTGGAAAAGGACCTCGCCTTTGTATCGGTAAAGGAAACTTGCTTTTTAAAAATCTTCATAAACTTTTTTTTTTCAGGAATGAGGTTTGCTGAAATGGCAATCAAACTTATAGTTTTCATCGATTCTTCTTAAATACGACATAAAGCCCAGTGATAAGAACTCGTTACCCTTGAAATACAATGTGACAACTGCGATTACAACACACGATCGGTGGGCTTTGGGCCAAAATGGAGTTGAGACCGTAGGGTTTTTGTTTTTTAAACTAAATGTTAAACTTTTATTCACTTTTACAATAAAAATATAGAAAACTCTCAGTTTAAATAATTCCTTCTCAAGTTTTTTTATCTTAATAGCAGGCTTCAAGCTAATCAATAGTGAAAAAAATTTGAAGTGGGGGTGTCCTCGAAATAAAAACACTAGTCGCCATTCGCCTGATTAAGATGGCGTGTTAGTAAGTCTTTGTGTATTTTGGTGGGATTGGCGTGGTTCTATTTGAAACAGCGTTTTTCCTTTTGGAGAAGGCACGGGGTCGAAGAATGGAAAGCCTCTTCCATTTTCGGAAACTTCGGCCCGGTCTTTTTGAGCTCCGGTAACAACGAGGCGGACATCGCGGACGAATGCTATAAGCGAATAAGAGGTAAATTCGGCGGCTACTACTTTCTCTGGAAGCCCATTTTGTTGGTGAAAGACGCCGAACTTATTAAAAACGTTTGTATCAAAGATTTTGACTCTTTTCCCGACCCGTCCGCGTTTTTTGAACTTCCATAAAACGGATGAAATAGTGAAGTCGCTATTTTTTTTGGAAGGTGATGAATGGAAACGTCGTAGGATGGCTTTTTCGCATCTGTTCACACCGAAGAGGCTTAAAAGTATGACCGAGCAAGTCGAAAAAGTCTCGAAAAGTTCAATCTCGAAGTTCCAAACAGAAAATGGCGATGTTGACTTGGAGAATACTCTTTAAGCATTTCGATGGATGTGATCACCACTAGTTTTATCGGAATAAGTCTCAACGATCAAGAGGTATTCCACACCGCCTCTCGGCTCACTAACTTCGTCGAATTCAGCGATTTTCTCAAAGGGCTCCTTCACACCTTGCACCCACAAATTTTCAATTTTTTCAAGATGACATCGCTAAACAAAAAAATCCATGAACTCTTTTCTGAACTTGTAAAACGTACTTGAGGAGCGAAAAAATCAAATTCCTCCGGTGACGACTTATTTGATTTTCTAATAAAATGCAAAAACGGCGAAAATAAACACATCGAAGGTCATTTTTCTAGTTATACATACTTACCTTTTGATTTTTACAATTTTAGGAATGTCAGATACCGAAATGGCTGCTCATGTTTTTGTATTTTTCTTCGCGGGCACGACACGACCGCCGGGACGGCTTCTTTCGCCCTTTACGAGCTTGCAAGAAATCAAAAAATTCAGAATAGACTTCGCGATGAGATTCAAGCCGCCGTTGATAAAACGGAGGATTCACCTACGGCGCAATCAAGGACATACCATACTTACAATGGGTTATTTTAGGTAAGCAGAAAAATTATCTTAAAAATAATTTTGTTGGCTAACCGTTAAGACCGTTTATAAAGGATCGAAAGAGAAAAACTATTTCACAACAGGGAATTCCCCGGGTCTTTCTTTAACCCTCGTCCACCCTTGACTAGAGAGCCCTTCTTTCAAGGGGTACTTTCATCCCCACCAAGTCCTTTCGGTACCTTCGGTGCCATCCTAGGGCGAAGACTAAAGCTAAAGGGATTACCGGAGAAGATCTTCTAATAAGCTTGTGATATTGTTAAGGATTTCAACAATTTTTTTTAGAGATTACCAGAATGTACCCAGTACTAGGAGTCATTAAGCGTACTTGTGTGAAACCATACAAATTCGACGATTTTGAAGTGCCAGTCGGGACCGAAATTGTAATACCAGTAAGGGCGCTTCATTACGACCCACAATACTTCACGAATCCTACAGTCTTCGACCCAGAAAGACACGCAGATGGAAATCATCCTGAAATCTTCATGCCTTTTGGAAAAGGGCCTCGTCTTTGCATAGGCAAGTATACAGGGTGTCCCAGTTGAGCTAAGAACCTGAGAAATCCGTGTCCTCAGTCAGCCTGATTTTTTTAAACTGCGTTTTTTTCTTAAAAACCGTCGATATCTCAACTTCCTAATTTTTGATTTCTGTGACAGATTTGGAATCGCCTTTTTTAAACCCTGACAGACCCCTTTAGACGGCTATGAAGCCGAGAAATGACGCTAGAGGGTCTTTTTCTGGCGAGGAATGGCACTAGAGGTCTTTTCTGGCGAGGAATAGCGCTAGAGGGTCTTTTTTCTGGCCAGGAATGGCGCTAGAGGGTCTTTTTCTGGCGAGGAATGGCGAGAGGGTCTTTTTATGATGTAACTGACTACAAATGGTCTTAAATGTCAAAAATAAAAAGAGATGCTGAAATTTGTGCGGTTTTGGGGGGGGGGGGGTCTTGAAAAAATCATAACTCCAGGACGGACAAGGACACCTGGACTACTCAGGACTACCCTGTATAAAAATTGTCATTTACATTTTTCCAGGAATGAGATTCGCTCAAATATCTGTCTCACTTTTGATACTTCCGTAATTCTGAACTACAATTTGAAAACGATGATAAGAATAAGGAGCGCTAGAGGGTCTTTTTCTGGCGAGGAATAGCGCTAGAGGGTCTTTTTATGGCGAGGAATAGCGCTAGGGGGTTTTTTATGGCGAGGAATAGCGCTAGAGGGTCTTTTTTTTGGCAAGGAATGGCGCTAGAGGGTCTTTTTTGGCGAGGAATAGTGCTAGAGGGTCTTTTTCTGGCGAGGAATGGCGCTAGAGGGTCTTTTTTTTTGGCGAGGAATAGCGCTAGAGAGTCTTTTTCTGGCGAGGAATGGCGCTAGAGGGTCTTTTCTGGTGAGGAATGGCGCAAGAGGGTCTTTTTCTGGCGAGGAATAGCGCTAGAGGGTCTTTTTATGGCGAGGAATAGCGCTAGAGGGTCTTTTTATGGCGAGGAATAGCGCTAGAGGTCTTTTTTTGGCAAGAGGAATAGCGCTAGAGGGTCTTTTATGGCGAGGAATAGCGCTAGAGGGTCTTTTTATGGCGAGGAATAGCGCTAGAGGGTCTTTTTTGGCAAGGAATGGCGCTAGAGGGTCTTTTTCTGGCGAGGAATAGTGCTAGAGGGTCTTTTTCTGGCGAGGAATGGCGCTAGAGGTCTTTTTTTTGGCGAGGAATAGCGCTAGAGAGTCTTTTTCTGGCGAGGAATGGCGCTAGAGGGTCTTTTCTGGTGAGGAATGGCGCAAGAGGGTCTTTTTCTGGCGAGGAATAGCGCTAGAGGGTCTTTTTATGGCGAGGAATAGCGCTAGAGGGTCTTTTTTTGGCAGGAATAGCGCTAGAGGGTCTTTTTGGCAGGAATAGCGCTAGGGGTCTTTTTTGGCGAGGAATAGCGCTAGAGGGTCTTTTTATGGCGAGGAATAGCGCTAGAGGGTCTTTTTATGGCGAGGAATAGCGCTAGAGGGTCTTTTTATGGCGAGGAATGGCGCTAGAGGGTCTTTTTTTTGGCGAGGAATGGCGCTAGAGGGTCTTTTTCTGGCGAGGAATGGCGCTAGAGGGTCTTTTTTGGCGAGGAATGGCGCTAGAGGGTCTTTTTTCTGGCGAGGAATGGCGCTAGAGGGTCTTTTTTGGCGAGGAATGGCGCTAGAGGGTCTTTTTTGGCGAGGAATAGGCTAGAGGGTCTTTTTCTGGCGGAGGAATGCGCTAGAGGGTCTTTTTCTGGCAAGGAATGGTGCTAGAGGGTCTTTTTCTGGCGTGGAATAGCGCTAGAGGGTTTTTTTATGCCGATAAATGACGCTAGAGGGTCTTTTTATGATGTAACTGACTACTAATCTGGTCTTAAAATGTCAAAATAAAAAGAGATGCTGAGAATTTAACGGTTTTTAGGGTTGGGGTGGGGGTGTAAAGTCTTGAAAAAATCATAACTCCAGGACGGACTAGGACACCTGGATTACTCAGGACTACCCTGTATAAAAATTGTCATTTTACATTTTTTCCAGGAATGAGATTCGCTCAAATATCTGTCTCACTTTTGATATCTTCCATAATTCTGAACTACAATTTGAAAACGAGTGATAAAAATAAGGAGCCTTTAAGATTTTCAAATTCGACAGCAATCACGAACAAACCCGAGGGTGGACTTTGGATTAAAATGGAGCCGAGAAAATAAAAAATTTTCCAAAATCACGATTTTTTTAAAACCAGTTAAATAAATTCTCATTGTCTTTTCAAGTGCCGTCATGTTTCGAAAATTATGAAACTGGATGGGGCTTATTGGGCGAAAACGTGTCCTACGAGTTAACGGTCGAATCACAAAGGTTTTCCGTTTTTTCCGTTATTTTTCCGTTTATGGAGTCATTATTCCGATATTTTTAGTACATTTTTTGATAACATAAGGAGAAAACTAAAGAACTCTAGAACCACTGGACCAGCATACAATTTTTTTTAGGTTTTGAAAAGAATTTAATTTTGTATATAAGGCTGCTAAGGATGCTCTCTCATTTATAAAATTTTCTACTTTTTAATAAAGGAAGCTAATTCCGATTTCAAGTCATGTTTAGGATTTTTTTCCGTCAGATTTGTCACTCGGGAATGGGACTCGCGTTTTGAAACGGTACACGGGCCCGGGTCGCAACGGTCCACTCTTATTGTCCCGAAAGATTGGATCCTTTTATGAATAGAATCCCTTCGATTGAATACCCTCCTCCTCCATCGTCAAAGCGGAAAACCGTGGATTGAGGACCGGCTCGAGATTAAACGCCCGATGAAATCTGCACGTTTTGAGATGATAAATTAATTTTTCGATGACGGAAGACTTTTTTTTGTGAACCGATTTCTGAAAGACCCGTTTACCTAGCGCATACCTTCACATCTCTTTTATACGCATAATTGAACACAATACAACAATTTTACACGAGAATTGATACATCCGATAATCAAATAAAACTTTTTTTAAATGATAACAACCTTTTTCCGCTAGTCGATAATTTAGATGCCAAAAAACGAAAATGTTTTCGCCCAGGTTATTTTCAAAGATTCAGGCACCCTTTTTGGAAAATATCGCCCGAGATCTTCACTCCATGACGTAAAGATTATTTTTGAGAAAGAAACCTCATTTTTACAAGATTTTGATGAATTTTTTTACGCTTTATGAGGGAAAAACCTCAGATTTTGACGAAATTTTCCCCCTTTTGAGAAAGAATCTTCAGTTTTTACAAGATTTTGAGGAAATTTTAACGCTTTTTGAGAAAGAAACCTCAATTTTATATGATTTTGACAAACTTTTTTCGCTTTTTGAGAGAGAATGAGAGAACCCTGAGTTTTTACAAGATTTTGACAAAGTTTTTCACTATTTGAGAAAAAAAATCTCAGTTTTAAAATGATTTTGACGAATTTTCTCGCTTTTTGAAAGAGAAACCTCTGTTTTCACATGATTTTGACGAAATTTTCTCCCTTTTTGAATGAGAAACCTCAGTTTTTACAAGATATTGACGAAATTTTCCCGCTTTTTGAGAAAGAAACCTCAGTTTTTACAAGATTTTGACGAAATTTTCCCGCTTTTTGAGAAAGAAACCTCAATTTTATCTGATTTTGACAAAAATTTTCGCTTTTTGAGAGAATGAGAGAAACCTCAGTTTTTACAAGATTTTGACAAAGTTTATTTGAGAGAAAAAAAACATCAGGTTTTATAGGATTTTGACGAAATTTTCTCGCTTTTTGAAAGAAATGCCTCATTTTAACTTCTTTAAAGAAGTTTTTTACAAGTTTTTGAAGTATTTTTTTCGTTTTTTGAAAGAAATCCTCATGGAAGAATTTTTATCGCTTTTTGAGAAAGAAACCTCAGTTTTTACAAGATTTTGACAAAGTTTTTTTTCGCTATTTGAGAAAAACGTCAGTTTTTGTATGATTTTGACGAAATTTTCTAGCTTTTGAAAGAGAAACCTCGGTTTTTACAAGTTTTAAAGAATTTTTATCACTTTTAGAGAGAGAAACCTCAGTTTTTACATGATTTTGACGAAATTTTCCCGCTTTTTGAGAAAGAAACCTCAGTTTTATATGATTTTGACCCATTTTTTCCGCCTTTTGAGAGAAAACCTCAGTTTTTACAAGTTGTTGAAGAATTTTTATCGCTTTTAGAGAGAAACCTCAGTTTTTACATGATTTTGACGAAATTTGCTCTCTTTTTGAGAGAGAAACCTCAGTTTTAATATGATTTTGACGAATTTTTTTCGATTTTTGAGAGAGAAACTTCAGTTTTTACAATATTTTGACGCGTCAGCAGTATATTCTAAATACCGTAAACTAATTTTCTAAAGTGCCCCCAACTGTGACTAAACCAATAAATTTCGCTGAGGACGTTGAAATTAATAATTTAAGTTCCACTTCGGCAACTCATAATCAACTCCAGTAATATACATGGAAAAACATTATTTTGTACCGTTTACTACTAAATGTACCATAAGATTTCAAGAAAGTTTTCTTGAATATTCGGTGTGGAAAAAGTATTTAAAACGGAGGGTTAAGGTCAGTTAATTTATCGATTTTTCATTTAGGAAGGGGTGGGTCTGTAAATGTCCTCTTTCCCCTAGGGGTCCTAGAAACACGATCCAAAACCACATTTTTGAAATAAAAAGCTTCCTGAAGAATATAATAAATTTAATCTTGATTAAACTCGAATTTAATCCCTGATTAAACTCGTGACCGTGAACAAAACCCTCTTTGTCTCCTGTGGGAACGTCTGGATGCAAATCGGGATATTCAAGAAAGGAATATCGATAACCGCTCCTTCATGATTCAAAATATTCCGATCACAACCATTGGCTTCCCTATTCCTACTCACCAGCATTATAAATTACCCAATTCATTATATTTTTTATTCCTTTAGACTTCAACAATTTTTTTTTTTATAAAAACCTCATCGAATTGTCCACAAAAGGATTATTCTTTTTTTACATAGTAGACAAGGAATGTGTGAAGTTGGCGACAATGCACATGGAAATTTAATACCGAGCATGTAGATTTTTTTTAATATTCAAAAAACACGTGGCCTTGTGGCCTTTATGTTGGGGGCGTTCAATGTGTGCAGGACAAAAGGATTCTTTATCCTTTTTTAATATCATTTTTATCAAAAAATATGGCCTGAAGGATTAGTGACTAAAAGAGGGTTTTAAAAGCCGTTGTTGTAGAAAAATGGAACTTCCTCAAAAGGACGTCATTGTGATACCCTCGATAGACGCTTTTCGTCAATGGGTCTCCTGAATCCCGCTGTCAATTTAAGAATAAACGAAATCATCAACTTGTAGAAGAGAGGAGGGGGGTACCAATTTAAAAGTTGTCAATTTCCCGCAGATAAATTGGGCACAATGGCAGTCTTCTCAAAATAACATTATTGTGATACTCTTGATAGGTGATCGGTGATCATCTGGACCTCGCAGAGTCAATTCGACAAGAGATCTTTGATCCTGAGACCGTAGGTCGCCTTTTTAACTTTCTCAAAAATAAGTTACTTATTGTCATACCCTTTGTAGACAGTTTTGCGAACGACCAAGAAAAGACGACCAAGAACGACCAAGAAAGTGCCAAAAAATCAATTTCTCACTAGAACATTATGGTGATACCCTATGGATGATTAAGAAGTGACCAGAAGCGATCTTTTCATGAGGTCCTAGCTTTGCCAAAACACAATTTAATCTTAACAAACCAGAATTAAATATTTTTAAAATTTCCCTTTATTCGGGGCCAATTTCAGACTCGAAGGTAATTTTTTTACAACCCCAAAAGTTCAAAACCCCAAAAGTAACCAGAAGTACCAATTATGAAGCTGAAAATACCAGCAGCACATTTAAAATTGATAAAAAGACTCAAAATGCGTTCTTTTTGTACTTGCAGAAAAGATAAAAATCAGGAGGTATTTTTTGAAATAGTAAATTCGTTAAAATTTAAGATTTATCGAACCATAAAATAGGTTCAGCACGCATTTATGATCCAATCAACGAAAGAAGGAAGATATGTTTTTGTAGACGTAATTTCATAAAAGTACAGAAAAGAGAAAAAAAAAAAATCGGACAGTAAAACGTTTGGGATTTCAATTACGTGAAGTCATTACGAAGAACATTTCATGCCGAGACAAGTTACGGCTAATAAACTTTTTTGAAAACAAAACATCAACTAACAAAGAGAAAGATTTTTTTTAACAAAAAAAATGTGGGAGGAAAAATGCGATTTATGAGATTTATGATAATGATGACTTACGCGAGTGAGGAAGGCGAATAGGGGAAGTATCCTGAGCATGTTGTCATGGGGAAGGCACTGAGCAGACTGAGGAAGCTGAAAGAGGTGGATACCGACGTTCTTCTGCTAACGGATCTTCAGCCCCCAACCATCATAATTCCGAGCTCGTCCTTTCCCTCGAGGAAAACGGAATCCCCTCTTTCTACACTATTAAACTTTTCCTAGCAGAATAGATAAAAATGCGGTATGCACTGCCATTCCATTGAATTTTTATACAGAAAAACGTGCAGTTTCTGGAATCAGCGAGAGATTTTGCACGGAAACTAAATGGATAGTACTGAAAAGCCGCAAAGGACACTGCCGTAAATCGGTCCACTTGTACGGTACGGGCTACCAATATTGTCCGTGGTGCCGCCTGGACGTCCTTCTGTCACCAATCTTTTTCCTGGAACACTTAAGGACGTAATTTTCATCATACCACCTTTCTAAAATGAAATCACAGTGTTGCAAAAAAACAGTCATTTCACTTCGCCTATATTTCTGAAATTTCAATTTTTAAGCTAATGGCGTAAAGAAATGACGTAAAAAAAATGGCGACAGAAGGACGTCCAGGTGGCACCACGGACAAACTCAAGATACTTGAAGATCGCTAGTGAGCCTACTTCCAGGCACATTTTCAAAAACTGCATTAAGGTTATCACTGCATCTTTCTCTAGAGAAAGTTAATAGTCTGGTTGGTAGACATGCCTTGAAAATCTCCTTTACTTAACAAAAGGATACCTTGAACCATATTTTAGTGTAATCAAGGATTATGTCGCCATCAGCCAAAGAGAGCCCTCCCTTCGAGAATACCTTAGGGTTTCCTCAATAGCCACCTTGAAAAAGGGAAATCAGGATTTCTTTTATTTTAAGAAACAGACCACTTCCAGGGAGGTTAAAAATGAAATAACGTTAAGGAAGGATTATCAATGAAACCTTAAGAAAAGGGATCCTTAAGTTATAAAATATTACATTAGAATTCGATGGTTTTAATAATAAAAGGTATATTTAAAGTTTTACGCACCTTGAGTAAAATGAGAGAAGAGAGAAGAGAAGCTTCCCGGACTTGTTTGTACATGTCCTGCTGTTTATGGAGCCAAAAAATTAATTGGTAAAATTTACCAATAAATCATTGGTTTTGTACGCATTAAAATTTGTAGAAATCTGTATTTTATTTCGTATTTTATTATAAGTAAATTTTAACTAGCGTTTTTTCGTCACTACAACAGCTATTTAGAAGGCAGTGCAATGTTCAGTCTTGGCCTATGTCCATAGTCCTGCTGTTTATGGAGCCAAAAAATTAATTTGGTAATAATTACCAATAAATCATTGGTTTTGTACGCATTAAAATTTGTAGAAATTGTATTTTATTATAAGTAAATTTTAATAGCGTTTTTTCGTCACCTACAAGCTATTTAGAAGGCAGTGCAATGTTCAGTCTTGGTCTATGTCCGTAGTTGCTCTTTATGAAGCCAAAAAATTATTTGGTAATAATTTACCAATAAATCATTGGTTTTGTACGCATTAAATTTTTAGAAATCGGTATTTTATTTCGTATTTAATTATAAGTAAAATTAATTAGCGTTTTTTCGTCACCTACAAACTATTTAGAAGGCAGTGCAATGTTCAGTCTTGGTCCCATGTCCGTAGTGAATTCATGTTTCCACAACGGAAAAGATCCTTTTGGTTAAAGATTCTAGGAACGTTTTGGCACTTGTTCTTTAAAAATACGATATTTGAATTTTGTGGGAATACCTAAATCAGGAGATTTGCGCATTTTCGTATGACAAAAGAAAAGAAATAATTTAGAATCTAGAATCAACAAGAGAATTTGCAAAATTTGCAACATTGGTAATTTTTTAAACCGAATTGTAGGCAAAAAGAAATATAACAATTACAAAATTTTATTACACTGTCATAAAAATCAAACGAAAAATCACAAAAATAAAATAAGTTATTTTTTTTCTTTCAGACTGCTTAATTTAGATCTGACTTTATCAAGGACCACTTTGAGCTGTTCATATTTCCCCGTTGAATTCGGTAGATTTTCAAAATATTCGACATCGCTGATTTGTTTACTGAAGGCTTCGGAAGGTGGGAGTTTGGTGTATGTCGAATGGATTTTCAACGAAGGAGTTCCCAATTCGATCGATTTTATTTGTCCATGTGTGGGCTCCGAAATGAGATTGTCGGCATTATTAACTTCAACGTTTTCCTAGAAAAATGAAAAATTAGTTTAAAAAATTGATTGGGTGTTTTTTTACATTAGAAAGTTTTCTTTTCTTTTTCTTTTTTGATAAAATTTCTCCATCTTCAACATCATGTTCTTCGACTTGTTGTTCTGTCTGTTGTTCTTCGACTTCTTGTTCTTCTGTCTCTTCTTCATGTTTTCTTTTTCCATTTTCTTCAGTCTCAACTTCTTCCTCACCGGGAGGATCTGATGAAACTTCAGGTTCTATTTTTAAAAAAATATGAGAAATTTTGAACATTTAAAAAAATTACCATCATCATCTGAAGGTGGACCGATTTCATCAAGATCATTAGGTTCCATTAATTTTTTCAATTCTTCTATAAAACTTTCTTTACTTTGCTCTTTACACATTGGTGGTACCCTGTATTCATCAGTTTCCTAAAAGATATAATTAAAACATAATTTTTGTTGTCAACCACTTACATTAATGTGCCTGGATCAGGCCAAACGTTAAAACCAGGATAGTCGACAATTTTGGAAAAATCGAAATTTGGTCTTTTGACGTAAATCTCGCCTTCTTCTTCATCACCATCGGGAACTCCTAAAATTAAAAATTTAATTTTGGATAGTTTATGTTTTAAATTTACGTTCGCCGTTTGAGTCGAGCATGTTGATATCGGGGGCAACTTTGCATTCTTCGAACCAGCCTGGAGGATAACCGAGGGCCCTCATGATGTAAATGTCTCGGCAACTGTTCTTGGGACAAACCGAGTGCCTCACGTAATTTTGGCTGATTACTCCTGGTTTTATGTTTAAATCTTCTAGTTCAAGGTGGTAACGTTTAAATGAGCTAAAAATTAATACAAAAACTAATAAATCTAGCGATCAAAAAAAACAAACGGTAAAAATCTTAAATATGAACAATATCGTTGAAGATGTAACATGTGCTATCAGCCTTTTGGCTACTTCTCTGGAGAGACAAAAAATTGTATTCTTCAGATTTCAGATGTTATCTTTTTTGGCGGTTGAACTGCTTTCTGATGAGTTTTTTACAAAAGTAAACTGACGCCGCATTTCGCTTCATATTCAATAAAAATCTCATTGCCCAAAATGCGAGTTAGCGCATTGCATCTTCAACGACTAATCAGCGATTTACCTTCCAGCTTTGCTTTTGGTTAAAGCCCTCCTCCGGTTAACTTCCCGAGCGTTATATTCTTCTTTGCAATCGCGGATTCCATGGGGGCCACCACAATTCCAACACGTTCCAGACGTCGATATCACTGGAGCTTCTTCTTTCGGTTTCTCAGGAACAATAGAGATTTCCTATTGGGGAAAAAAGTAACTTTTTTGAAACTAGATCAGCTGTATGTAATAAATTTGACCAGTAGCTTGAAACCTTTCCAATAAATCCACGACAAGTTAATCATGTGGGTTATTTTTGAAAAAATAAACTTAAATTTAGAAAAGTTAGATTTTACTATAAAAGGTGAGTAAAGTACCCTATGATATAGAATTCGAGAGAAGCTCTTCTCAGGTTCAATAGAAATACTGAAGAGGTTCGAATCACAATCAATATTCTCCTCATCCAGCTGCCCTTCTTCCAAATCTTCACTACTAACTTCCATGACTTCAAAAACTTAAAAAGCTCAAAATTTGAACAGTAAACAAATAATAACCTCCTTTATTGTTACATGAAGCATAGCCAACATGATTTTCCCGCTCTTTAAAATTTTAAATGCAATTTTTAGCCATAAATGTTCGATAAGCCGTGCGCTGCTGAACTTTTCAAGAAACGTGTCTATCAGACTCCACGGTCTCGAGCTTTGGAAAGTCTAACGATAAAAAACGGTTTGAAACATAAAATATTTAATGCGAGACGTGATTATTACAAAGGCGAATGGAAAAAGATTTACGAGATGGTAAATTTTTAACTAGTAAAGCTGCTCTGGGAGCTGTCCAGATTTTTAGGCCTTAAATAAACCTTGAGAAACCCTTTTCCTTCCTGGGCGTAATTTTTTATTTATGAACCCCCTTGCAGTGATCGGTTCCTTAAAATAAAAGGGATCCTTCCGATTTCCCTCCATTTTTCAAGGTAGCTAATGAGAGTGATCGAAGGCTCTAATTGGCTGATTAAAATATAATCCTCTTGGATAGGTTAAGGAAAAGGGGTGTTCCACGTTGAAGGTATCCTTTCCCTTAAGTAAAGGAGAGTTTCAAGGAAAGATTACAAATACCTACTGTCATTTAATTTTTTTAATAGTTAATTTACCACAACAATAATTTTTAAAATGTATTAATTATGTACTAGAAATTTGGTTATTTAATTTTTTTTTTCATGAATTGTGGTAAATTGTGTTAAAAAAATTAAATAAGGGTAACAATTTTATGAAAATTATTATAATTTTTATGATTAAAAAAATTGTATTAAAAAGTTAGAATTTTAGAAATTTAGTTTGTTTTCCATAGACCCCATACTTCTAGAAAATTATATTAAATGATAAAATTAATTAAGAACAAATAAAATTGAGAGCAGATTAATAAATAAGATAAAAGAAACCACAATCATTTCCTATGTAGTGAGCTAGAAATCCCAATTTTACCAGATTTTTGGTCATTTTTTTTTCGACCATTTGCCCAAAAATACAGCCAGTTTCTGAGCTATTTTAACTTTTCAAAAGATCGTTGTTGTGATACCCTCAAAATGTTTTGTAAAGCCCCAACTTTTTCAAACCAATGAAAAATTTCTAGTGATTCAGGGTCTGAAATTGCCAGTTTTCAGTGTTCTTAGAAAGTTAGAATTCTAAAATTTTGATGGTTTACACATCTTTAATTGTATTTTATGACATTTTTGCAGGATGGGGACTTTATTTGGCCAACGATAAGAACAAATCGCTTTACGAGGGCCATTGGAAGAAGCACAGACCAGACGGATTCGGTGTCTATTCCGTCGCACCCAACGATTCGCCATACAAAACGATCATATCAGGATCATGGAAAAATGGAAAACCTCATGTATTTTATAATTAATTTCCTTCTTTAATGTTAATCAGGGATTTGTTTATTCATTTAAAAACTCGAGTTACTACGAAGGGACGTTTGTCGACGGAAAAAAAGATGGACAGGGTCGCATTTGGTACAAAACCGGCGACTTTTATCAAGGAATGTGGAAAGAAGGGAAAAAACACGGATTTGGTATTTTTGCTTATAGTAAGTTGTTTATTTTCTTTTCCTTTTATTCCGTTTGATCAGAAAATGGTAATAGATATGAAGGAGAGTGGCATCAAGGTGTAAAACAAGGAGAAGGTGTTTTATACCATTTTAAAACTGGACAAGTTCAAGAAGGAATCTGGATAAACGACGTTTGCGTATCAAGCTGGATGAGAGATATGCAAAGCAGACAGTCTGCCGATGACCCGACTCCTTATCCAATCCCAGACGTAAGTACCTATTTAAATTTTATGAATACCAAATCTACATCTAACGAAAAATCACTAAAACTTTTATAGCATTGTTTAGCTTGTTTATGCTAATCTCATAGGTCATTTACATAAAAAATGCCAAAAGTGACGTTAGTTCATAGATTTTGATATTATGGCCAGTCACCTTTATTTCCTGGTTTTTTAAATCCGATTTTTACCAGACTTTTTGTAATTTTTCACAAACTTTGTCCCAGGAAGTACGACAGTTTCTTAACTAGTTTAACTTTCTCAAAAAGGTTATTGCGATACCCTAAATAAATGGTTTTCCAGGATCACCAAAGCCCCTTACTTCTAGAAAACTGGACATTTTCTCGACCTTTCAGGCCAACGAAGTTGAACAATTTCTGATCTTTGTTTTTGACCTAGAAATCCCAATTTTACCAGATTTTTGAAAAGCCATACGGTTTTTACAGTCTGGGTTGTGCGGTTTTTGAGCTAAAATTTTGCGATTTTTTCAATTTTCTCAAAAACCCAAGTTATTGTGATACCCTCAAGATATGGATTTGCAAATGGGTCTCCAAGACTTCAGAAATCAGGATATTTTCTTGACCTTTGGGTCTAGAAACAAATTGGATGGTTTCTGCGCTTTTTTCAACTTTCTCTCAAAAGTTATTGGGAGAACTTCAAGGTTTTTTGTTTTTTTGGCAAAACCCCTACTAATTCTAGAAAACAAGATATTAAAGGATAATAAGGAACAAATAAAAATTAAGAGCAAATCAATAAATTGTATAATTTACTAAAATTAAATTTTTTTTTTAGACTATACAAAATTCGGTCCAGATTTGTGAGGCTTACGCCAGTTATAATCAAATATTTAACACCATTATTGTAATATTTTGATTAATTAATTTTATAAATTATTTTTATTGGCCCAAATTAATAAAGCAAAAAACCGCATGAATCCATTGAGATTTTCGAATCACAGATTATTTTCTTTTTAAATAATTTTTTTTAATTTTTAAAACCAATTACATTGGAATTTGATACAAAATAGTTTTATATATGTCTTAAAACGCCGATTGGTTTTTTTCTTTTTTTGGCGCGAATATTAAAGCATTTTTTTTTTTTGGAAGGGAAAACAAAAACGTGAGGTTCAAAAGTGAGAATCTAAAATGAAAATGTACAATTAAAATTATAATACTGTACAAAAAAAATTCCCTTTTTAATTTTCTGTGTTGATAACACAAGGGAATATGTACAAGGATTTATCACATATTTTTCTGTGGTAAATGAAGAATTAATAAAATAGCATTTTGTGAAAGCCCGCTTTTGTCTGGGAGAAACTTAATGCGTAAGCCTAAAAACAAAAAAGAAAAATAATAATTTAAGCTAGTGTGTGCTATAGGGCTATGCGGTCTAATAAGTAGAATATAATATCTAACAAGGTTACATAATTTATATTATAAAGTAGTGAATAAAAAGTAAATGCGTTTAAATAAAAAACGCATTTGATTGACATTCACTTCTAAGCATGAATGAAATAAAAAAAGGAAAATAATTTATTGCACTATAGAAATCACACTTTACATTCTTCAGCGACACCGCCCCATTTGAGTTTGTAAGTTCTTGTTCTCCATTTGATTTTAGGATTTAAAAGGGCTTTCATGAATAAATAAGGGCTGCAGGCTTCCCTGAATATCCAACTGATAACGAAATCGAATTTGTTGAAGGGTAAAGTACCGTTTTGTACTATAGAGAGAAGAATCCAGTCGCAGAAGAACCAGACTAAAATATGAACTAAATAGAAGAGTAACGGGTCCCAGTTAAATAAGAAGTAGACCGCGCCGGCGGTGCATGCGCCGAGAATGAGACATTCGGAAAGCGGTTCGAATAAAAGCGTCAACGGAAGCATCGCGATGCGGAGTTTCACCCAACGACGGAGTCTCGCTTGAAAAAATTGAACTTCGCAGATCCCGGAATTCTGCCAAGCGGGTTGACTGCTCACGGTTATCTTCCATCCGCGGTCGGTGAGCGATTTCGCGAGGAAAAAGTCTTCGGCGAGGTAACAGCTGAACGCTTCGATCCCTCCTACTTCGTTGATGAGATCCTTTCGGATTAAAGCGGACATCCCAGTATGGCAGTTGATATTCAATAAATCAGCCGCTAAATATATTCTAGCTTGAGCCGTACCGAAATAGACTTTTTCTAACGTACCAGCGAATCCGCCACGATCGCTGGTAAAAGGCATCTGGTGAACCAGCCCTACTTTCTCAGTCATATGATTGACCATGTCTAACAATGTGTCTTCTTTCATTCTTATACCGCTATCTGATATCAAAATTAACGGATGGTTACTATTAATGTACCCTTGGTGCATATTATTTATTTTCGGATTAACTCCTACGGTCGACCCTCCAGTAAAAATCTTGGCGACGACATTCGGGTATTTCTCTTGTAAACGCTTAGCGACCATCAACGCGGGATCCGATTCTTCTTCGATACAAAAGTGGATTTCATAAAGCGGATAATTCATCGTGAAAAACGTCTCCAGATTTCCGAAAAGGTTCGGATCTACGCCCATCAACGGCTTTAGAATGGTCACACCCGGATACCCTTTTTCATTCGGTAACAGTTGGGTCTTCCGGTGTAGCCTGTATTTCGCATAGATTATTGCTAATATATGTACTACCCATTTCCCACCCCAAAATATTAAGATGAATACAGACAAACTATAGAGAGTGTAGAACAACGGAGTCATTTTAATTTCTCCATTTTATAATTGATAAAGAACCAAATTTAAAAAAACTTTTAAACAATTAGAACACGCTAAATACATCGCGAACTATTTACATGGCAGCTAATTCGCTCGTAAAAACAATTTGATTTAATTAAGTAACGACCCATGGGAGCCTTCAGTACGGCGATTTTAAATAAAATAAGCGTCTCTAAATTAAGTAGATTCTCGTTCACTTTTAAGTCTGAACTATTTCTAACTTTACATCGGTTTAAATCACTAAAACCGTCGATTAAAACATCGTTTAAAATGTCTAAGAGTTTTGCTTCGCCTTCTTTTGATTCTCTGGGAGCTTCTCGTTCGCTTTTTCCAATTGAAACATCGCTTCCATCATAATACGACCAGCCTTCCTGAAACAAATTATTTTTGATGAATAAAAACAAAATTTCTATTTCGAGGAAAACCAACATTCAAGAAACCAATAGTTTCTCTCCTTCCAAGTAAAATTTGGAAGAGAAAATACAATCCCCATTATTCTTTAGAAAGTAAAATTTGAAAGTCTTATTTAAAGATAAAGGTACGTTTTCCAAGCACCAGTGAAGCTTTTAAAAAAATCCAATGCTAGAAATCACCCTTTTAAAAGGATTTTTGAGTAGTTATACTTCAAAGAAAACCAACTTTAATCAGTTAGGCCCTATTCTCATATTAAAGGCTAACTTCTTCCCCTGTTTTCATATTTCAATTTTTGGCCCAGAAACCCTAAATTTTCCAATTTTTTAACAATCCTGTGGCGTTTAACTAACAGCCTATCAGATTTCAGGGCAGATTGAAGCCAAAAATTAAACCATTCACCCAGAAAGCTAAAAACCTTCTAAAAAGTTATTTTTTCAAGTAGACAACCCAATAAAGAAGATAATAAATACTAAGAACAAAAGCCATATGTTCTCTTTAAACTATCGACTATTTCGTGAAATAAAACTTTTTGGAAAACGTACCTCAATAGACATTTAACAAAAGATACTTTACACTTTTAGCAGTAACTTAAGAAAAACCCATATAAACACACAACACATGACACTATTCTAGAATAAAATAAAATGACCTAAAGAATCTAAGAGAAAAAAATAGGAATTTACGAAACATTAAATGGGGACACTTGTTTGTTTTTCACTCTTTTGTTTCATGATCTATATTTTATCTAAAGATTACTCAAATTAACGTTTTATCAATTTCTTTGATTGATTTCTACTAGAGTAATTTTTTTTTACCTCAACTCCTGCTTTGCAGGTTTTTTTTTTCTTTTTTAAGAATTATTTATCAAAGCCAAGGCCTGGTGAATAATTTAGGCAGGACAATCACCCTTTCCAATTGTCATACCTATTATGTCAAATTTCTTTAAAAACTTCTAAGGCCGAAAAATACTTAAGGTTAAAAAAATGTACAATAAATGAGGGAAAGAGAAATCAACGCATTCCTTATCAATAAATATCGAGTCGTCTCAATTGATTGTAATTGAAAACCATTAAAAAAACTATGAAAATCAAGATTCTCGGTAAATCTGAGCCAAATCTCAATCTAACTTTCCTTTCCGCTTTTTCAACCTTACCACTGATAGATATGTAATTAGTTTTGTGGCTGACGACATAATTTGAATAAATTACATTGAACAAAAATATCTCTGATTCATAAAATTCCTGTTAAAATCGACAAGGAAAATGCAATAAAAATAGCTTTAAAAATTAATTCCTAACGCCAACCAAAAAAAATGGCCATGAAGATAAGTCCTTGGTCATTACCTACTAATCATCTTGAGAAAAAAAAATCTTTAAATTAAAAAAATCACTGCAATTTGATGAAAAAAATGTGTCAAGAGTCTTACAATTATTGTGGCCCTGAATTTAAAAAAATAAACAAATTCCTCAATTTTAATAAATAATTTTACCTTTAACATATTATGAAATGTCGTAAAAATCGTTTGGCCTGGAGAGCATATTGTCAAAAAGTCCTTCAGAAATGCAAGATCTGAAAAATTAAGATAAATTAATTTATTGAAGATATTTCAAGGTGATATTTACGAGGTTGAATGCAATGTAGGAAGGTAAGAAATGATGATTTTTCTTTTTTTAAAAAAAAGCCTTGAGATTTGTTTTTAAAATTTAATTTGAATGAAGATACTTAAGATAAAAGGTTAAAATTCTTTATTTTGTTAATGAAAAAGGGACAAATGACTTTTTTTAAGAAGAAAAAGGGACAAGTAATTTAACACTGCCTAGGAAAAAAAAAGGGAGAAAAAATTCACTTTTTCATAGAAAATCGCAAAAAATGGATATTTTATTAAATTTCTTCCATGTTGAAGAATGAAGGGCAAAAAATAAACTTATTTTGCTACAAAAAATGCAATTAATTGATGAAAAAGGAAGGAAAAATTCATTTTTTATTTAGAAAAATGGGGTAAAAAATTGATTAAATTGAAAAAAAGATCAATTAGTTGAAAAAAAAATTAATCACTCAGAAAAAGATAGGTATGTACAAACAAAAAAGCATCTAAATAAGGAAAATGAGGCGAAAAATTATTAAATTGAAGAAAAAGGTACTAAAAAGGGATTTTTTCATAAGAAAAAGAAAATGCCATTTTGTCATAGAAATCAGAACAGAAAGTACAATTAATTGGAAAAATAATTTTTTAAATAGAAAAGTACTAGTTTTGAAGAGCTTCCAACGAAAACTTCCTTGAAGAGAAGTAAAAATATAGGAGGGGAAAGTATAAAGGAGGGGAAGTAAACGGAGAGGAAGTATAAAGGAGGGGAGGTATAACACGGAGGGGGAAATCAAGGTAGAAATAATGGGATTTTTGCCCAAGGGAGGTACCTCTCGTAGTGGGTGTAAGTATGAAATTTCTCCCTACTAAAATGATAATTAATGTAAAAAAATGATAATAATTTAAAAATTTAATCATTTTTTTACACAAAAAATTTGTAAAAAATATAAGGAGTAATTGGTGAAAATCGGAAACGGGCCGCAGAATTTTTAAAAATTTCAAACAGACATATCTGCGGCATTTTTTCGGAATTCAAAAATCGCCCTGGTAAGTTTCTTGCTCACCGACTAAAGAAAATTTGGTGAAAATCGGTCAAAAACTGTCGCCGTAAAGTGTTCCGGAAAAAAATCGGCCGGCCGTAGCCACAGACAAAGTTTAGATCGGTAAAGATCTTCGATTTGACCCTCCGGGTCTGGAAGACCCTTCCCCAAAAACCCGTGGTATCACAATAACTTTTTAAGGAGTTAAAAAGATGAAAATCAAACTTTTCCAAATGAAATGGACTTTTAACAAAGAAACTGCGACCAAAAATACAACCAATAAAAAAAGGAGACAAAAAATCACTTTTTCAGAGAAAATGGGACAAAAATACATTTTTATATCGAACCATTTAAGTAGTACCTATTTTATAATTAAAATAACAGAAAAAAAAGGGAGAAATTGTACCTTTTGCTAAAAAAATTAATTTTAACTTATGAAAAATTAAGTTGAATTGAGAAAATGCAATACTGGTTACATAAAGTTTGACATTGAAATAAAAAATTGAAAGAAAATTTTCGACTTCCAAAAATTTGACCTTTTATCTATTTGGGGTCATAAAATTAAAATTCCTATTAATCACGTCTGACTAATTATCAAACAATTCAACTTTTCATGAATGCCTTTTATTATCTTTTAAATGTGACTCACAGTATGGTTTCCACACACAATATTTCAACATAAGCGTAAAAGTAATAAAAAGAAGATCTAACTGGAATTGTACTCCGGCGCGTATTTTCAAGGATAAAAAATCCTTTTTTTAGGAAGCTTCCAAGGAGGCCTAACAATAGACTTTCCCAAGATTAAGACGTCGGGCCAAATTAAAAGATACTAAGTTAAATACTTACGTTATTTAAAATCTGAAGGTTGTAAAAATAGGATAAAACTTGATTTTTATTTCGAAGTAGCGTCTAAAAATCACAATTCACTATGGGGAGTCCGTATGAGCATAACTCGGTTTTCATTTTATTTATAAGTATGGCCTTCTTATCAAAACGGATTAAAGATTAAAAGAAAGAGGAAAAATCGTGAGGCTTTCCACTTATTTTCGGTCCCGAGCCTCACGGTCACACCTCCGACTCACTATAAAAGAAAAAAAAAGACTCCCCCTTCGCCCGGATCTCTCGGTCGCCACGGGCACAAACTGAATAGCGTACAGTGCCGCCAATCTAACGAGGCAACGCCTTTTTTTAAGAATTTCCTTTTTTTATAATTGATTTTTTTTTTTCAGTTGGGCCTTAAAGACTGGAAGGACGTTTATTGTAAAGAATATGAAAATCACGTGTCGAAATTAATGGAGAGAATGAGGAAAACTACACTGGTCGAATCTTTCGATGAAGATTGCAAACTTTGTATCTGTCAACTGTACGACAAAAAATGCAAATAAAATTTGAGAAAAAAAATGCTTTCTTCTCATTTTTTTGTTATTGTAGAAAAAATGACTTAAGGGACCTTAAGTTTAGAAAAACTTCAATTCGTAGAAAGATAGCTGAAGTTCGTAGAAAAATTGGAATTTATATA
Organism: Orius insidiosus; assembly: GCA_014119065.1. Lineage (NCBI taxonomy): Eukaryota > Metazoa > Arthropoda > Insecta > Hemiptera > Anthocoridae > Orius > Orius insidiosus. The sequence continues at coordinate 110,513 of JACGAQ010000154.1, forward strand.
GTTCAATAAGAGACAAGATGGCGCCAAAAAGCTATCAAATCAACATCGCTTTTTCTACGAATTTACAGCATTTTATGCATCTGATTCTACGAGTTATTGAGCCTTCAATAAATTTATAAGTACATTTTAGAAAAAAAAAAAAAAAGAGTTTAAAAAAACGATAAAGACTTAAGTGCCTGATTCGTAGAAAGTAGCTGAAGTCGTAGAAAAATTGGAGTTTATTAGTTCAAAAGAGACAAGTGGCGCCAAAAAGCTATCAAATCATCATCACTTTTCTACGAATTACAGCATTTTATCCATCTGATTCTACGAGTTATTGAGCCTTCAATAATCATTTTCTAAGTACATTTTAGCTTTTTCGACCAATAATTTACCATGTATGAACGAGTGGAATTTTGGCGCCATTATAAGCAGTGGGGCAAACGTAATTTGAAGTTCAAACCCCAAAATTTGGCAAAAAAACATTAAGTTAGGTTGGTAATAACAATAAAGTCCCAAATCATCTCCATTTTTAATGGCAGAAGTGCGATACCCTCGACGTCGGGTTTCTGGGGTAAGGGTCTTCCAGATCCCGGAGGTCTTTCAACACCCTCAAAAGTAAAGTTAGAAAATGGCTGTTGAAGGCACAACTACGTAGAAAAAGATTTAAAAAAAGAAGGAAAAAGAGTTTTAAAGTGCCTTCAATTCGTAGAAAGATAGCTGAAGTTCGTAGAAAAATTGGAATTTTTGATTCAAAAAGAGACAAGATGGCGCCAAAAAGCTATCAATCATCATCGCTTTTTCTACAAATTTACAGCCATTTTATGCATATGATTATTGGCGCCATTATAAGCAGTGGGGCAAACGTAATTTGAAGTTCAAACCCCAAAATTTTGGCAAAAAAACATAAAGTTAGGTTGGTAATAAAACAATAAAGTCCCAAATCATCTACAATCTACATTTTATTTTGGGCTGGTTTGTCTGAAAACGGTTGGAGCAGCAGGTTTAATTATTTATGCACAAATATGGCTCTTGTATAAATTTGACGATGGCACAAAATGATGAAAGTCAGTTTTTGTAACTTAAAGAAGTTATTGTGATACCCTCCACGTCGGGTTTTGGGGAAGGGTCTTCCAGACCCCGGAGGGTCAATCGAACATTGATCTTTACTTTGTCTGTGGTGCCGGCCGGCCGTAGCATTTTTCCGGAATACTTCACGGCCAGCGTTTTGCGTTCCTTTCTTGATTGGTAAAGGACAAATCCGCTGGATCGTGAGTAGTGATTTTGTTTCCGTATTGCTTTTCGAACCGTCCACGGAGAGCGCCAGTCTGTTTTAGGGCGCTCCTCGGGATACGCAGGGCCGCCATTCTCACCTCGAGCCTCGTTTCCTTTCCGAGTTCGGCTCCTCGACCGTACAGCCGCGTCCGAATTCCGCTAAAATCTCCTTTCCTCCCCACCCCCCCTCGTGAAATCGTCTGTCGCCTCGAAAATGTCTCGAAACGACTGAAATACGTTCGGAATCCGTTTTAAAATGACAGTTTCGCCGACGCCGGATACGAATTTAAAGGATTATTTAGACTTCAGGCCGGCATGGATGATAAAACACGTTCTAAAATGGTAAGCCCGGATCCCCCCCTTTACCCTCTCTTGTTTATTTCCAATATGGCCACCGTTAGATTTCATCTTCAACCCAACAGAATAAATAACAATTCCATTTTTCCTCTCCATTACTCTCAATCTCTAATTTTTACATCCTTCACCACCAAAAATCATAAAAAATTTCATTCTCCCATTTTTCACAAAGTTCTCCCTCCAATTTTCTTTTATTATAAAGTCAACATTGTTACCCACGTTATGTTAATTTTAAAATTCCAATTTTAAATTTATACCGATGTTTAAAATCTGTTTTTTCGTTCGTTTGAAGTTTAAATTTTCTCTATTGTGCGATAAACAGGTATACCAATGTTTGAAAAATTTTTATTTTCTTATGTAAATATTTATTGTTTTTCATCAATTTTTTTACGGCTGTTTGTTCTCGAGGAAAACTTGGAAAGATTTTCTCTGTTTATTTTTGTGGCTTGACAGCCAGATATGCTTGATGCAAGCTGTAATGGACGCTAAAATTTCCCTCAAAATAAAGCTTATTTGGTTTGGAAAAATCAAATTTCCTTATGGTTTTTGTTTATAACTCCCTTATTGCCGGAATTTCCCCCGTTTTTCTTGGGCTTCTGTTGCAGAAACTCCTTGGTTAATTTTTTGGAAGCATTTGTTTTTTGTCTTTTTTCTCAGCTGAACGAAAAAAAAACCATTTATGGAATTTTATTGATTTTTATGCTGAAAAAAATGCTGAATATCCTTTTTCCAGCTGCTTCCCATTGTCTTTCAGCCAGAAAATGCCGACAGAGATTGTTCTCAATGGTGTCAACAAATTGTGGGCGTTTCATTAGGGCATTTTGGTCCAGAAACACCATTTTCAGGCAATTTTTTGGTCCTTTGGCTGGCAAACGCTGACAGAGATAGCCCAAAACCCTTTCACCCAATTTTTGGGTAAATCCTTAGTCTTTGGCCAGAAAATCCTGACAGAGATCCTTAAGGTCTCAACAAATTTTCTTTATTGGTCCAGAAACACCATTTTTCAGGCAATTTTTGGTCCTTTGGCTGGCAAACGCTATCATAGATAGCCCAAAACCCTTTATCCCAATTTTTGGGTAAATCCATCGGTATTTGGCTCAGAAAATCGCTTTCCTGGCTCTTTCTTTAGCTGAAACACCATTTTCTTGATCTTTTTGGTGAAACACCATTTTTCAGGCAATTTTTTGGTCCTTTGGCTGGCAATGCTGACAGAGATAGCCCAAAACCCTCAATTTTTGGGTGATCCATGGTATTTGGCTCAGAAAAACCGTTTTCCTGACTCTTTCTCTAGAGGAAACACCATTTTCAGGCAATTTTTTGGTCCTTTGGCTGCAAACGCTGACAGAGATAGCCCAAAACCCTTTCATCCTAATTTTTGGGTGCTTCCATGGGTATTTGGCCAGAAAATCCCGACTTTCTCTAAGGTCAATTTGGGCGTTTCATCTGGGCTAGGTAGAAACACCATTTTTCTGGCAATTTTTTGGTCCTTTGGCTGGCAAACGCTACCCAAGCTATGCCCAAAACCTTTCACAATTTTGGGTAAATATGGGTATTTGGCTCAGAAAAACTGCTTTCTTACTTACTTTAGCTGAAACACCATTTTCAGGCAATTTTTTGCTCCTTTGGCTGGCAAACGCTATCAAGATGGCCCAAACCAAACCTTTCACCCAATTTTTGGGTAAATCTATGGTATTTGGCTCAGAAAAACCTTTTTACCCTTTCTTTAGCTGAAACACCATTTTCTCACTCTTTTCTCCTTTGGCTGGCAAACGCATCCCTAAACCCTTTCCCAACGCATGCCATCGGTATGGCCAAACCTTTCACAATTGTTGGGTAAATATTGGTATTGGCTCAGAAAATTGCTTTCACTGACTCTTTTTGCTGAAACACCATTTTCAGGCATTTTTTGGTCCTTTGGCTGGCAAACGCTGACATGACGATGCCAAAACCTTTCAACCCAATTTTGGGTAAATCCATCGGTATTTGGCTCAGAAAAACGCTTTCTTACCCTTTCTTTAGCTGAAACACCTTTTTCTCACTCTTTCTTAGGAAACACCATTTTCAGGGCACTTTTTGGTCATTTGGTTGGCAACACTGACAGAGATAGCCCAAAACCCTTTCAACCCAATTTTTGGGTAAATCCATCGGTATTTGGCTCAGAAAAACCGCATTTTCTGACTTCCCATTTCTTTAGGCCTGAAACACCTTTTTCTGCTCTTTCTCTAGTAAACACCATTTTTCAGGCAATTTTTGGTCCTTTGGCTGGCAAACGCTGACAGAGATGCCCAAACCCTTTCACCCAATTTTTGGGTAAATCCATCGGTATTTGGCTCAGAAAAACCGCTTTTCTTACCTTTCTTTAGCTGAAACCTTTTTCTCATCTTTCTCACCATTTTCAGGCTTTTTGGTCTTTGGTGGCAAACAGAGATGCCCAAAACCTTTCAACCCAATTTTTGGGTAAATCCATCGGTATTTGGTAAATAATTTATGAAAAAATTCATCCTATTTTAAGAATCCAACTACTCCCCCATGAATTTGGACCTCCATGTTGCCAGATTTGGCTTGATTTTTGGTGAAATGTGTTCATTTTTTCTATGTTGTCTGTTTTTTGGTTGCAGAATTTGACATGAGTGACTCGCATTCTGGCTTGGCCAAACCGTTGGTAACGAATTCTCCTCCTGTTGGTGCTCAGTCGCTCCCCTTGGTTCCTGCCCCAGCCACTCAACAGGTATTCTAAAAAAAGTTTATTTTCTAGGATATTAACCGTAATTTTATACAGGGTGCGCCGTCGATGACGCGGTTGGGCGCGGTGAACCAAGGGGGGCGGATTCCGGTTCGTTTGTCTTCGACCAACAACGGCAACTGTACTGGAGACGCTTCCACGATGTCGACTTTAAACCAAGCGAATTCGCATCCAAATTTAGTGAGCACGCTCAACTCATCCCAGCGGAAAAGAAAACTAAGTGCTGATGAGTTAGTGACGTTACGTAAAAGAGTGGCTGAAAATCATATGTTATGTTTTAAACGAATACAAACTCGTTATGCGAATATGCCGCGTTAATGTGTTTCTTACAAGGTAATCAGAACATTTCCGAATACATGAGCTGGCGGTCTCGATTACCTTTTGTGCCGCTAGTTAACTTTCTTAAAACGAACAAATTAAATCCTAACGACGAAAACGAAGATTTGTACGAACTTCTTTTAAAGGAGACTACAAAAACCACTAATTTATCTCCAATTCCTCCTAGGACTAGTCAAGGTAAATATTTTGTTCATCATTTTTTAAATATTTAAAATTAGTTACAGAAAATAAATCAAACGTAATTCAAGCTTCGAGTTTGGTGCCAAAGACTTCGACGCCAAATCGAAGTCATGGTGCGCCAAGCGAAATCTCGATATCCAGCCAAGAACAAATAGTTGAGCGAGCGAAACAAGAGGCGCATGTTATGCAAAGAATTGGAGAGCTTCAAAAAGACGGTTTATGGGCAGAAAAGCGTCTGCCGAAAGTCTTCGAGCCAACACGAGCGAAAGCTCATTGGGACTATCTTCTCGAAGAGATGGCATGGCTAGCTGCCGATTTCGCTCAAGAACGTAAATGGAAGAAAGCCGCCGCCAAAAAATGCGCTAAGATGGTCCAGAGGTACTTCATCGAAAAGGACATCAATGCGCAGAAGGCCGTCAAAGCTCAAGAACAACAGATGAAACGTATCGCAGGTTTCATCGCTAAGGAAATCAAAACCTTTTGGAGCAACGTCGAAAAGTTGGTCGAATTTAAAACTCAGACAAGATTAGAAGAGAAACGTAAAAAAGCTCTTGATCAACATCTCAGTTTTATCGTCGACCAAACCGAAAAATTTTCCAGCTTAGTCGCCGAATCTATGAACACTTCCAGACCTACTTCACCAAAACATCATTCAGACAGTAAATCCTCATTTTATTCCTTTATGCATTTATTTTAAAAAATTTTTAGGGGAATTTGAACCTGATGGATCTTCAGATGATGATGAGGAGACGATAGCAAAAGAAGAAGCGCTTTCTGTAAAAGATAAAGAATCAACGCGTGATGAAATAAACGCTTTAAAAAGAGAAAGTGAACTTCCCCTTGAAGACCTTCTGGCTGATTACCTAGCACAAAGAGACTCCTTGGCTCTCCAGTTTCTTCCAAAGATGAAGACGAAGATGAAGAAGTAAATTTAATATAAGGTTTATTTTTAAATCAAATTTTTTTCAGGAAAAAGAAAAGCCTAAAGATAAAAAACCGAAAGAAGAAGAAGAAAAAATGGAAGTTGATTCTGACGATGAAGAAGATGAAGATGAAGACATCGAAGCTGATGAAGACGAAGAAGAAGAAGATGAAGAAATGGAAGAAGACCAAGAAAGTGAAAAAGAAGAAACAGGCTTAAAATCATTAATTAAAGAAGATGTATGCTTTTATTTATATATTCCATTTTTACTATTTATTTTTTAGAAATCAAAAAGTGAAAAAGAAATCGATGATGCAGCCGCCATCGCTGAAAGTTTACAACCTAAAGGGAACACTTTGTCTTCAACTAGCGTACGTTATTCTATTAATTAAACATTTCCCAAATAATAAACTTTTAGGTTGTCACAAAAATTCCGTTTTTGTTGAAACATTCCCTTCGTGAGTATCAACATATTGGATTGGACTGGTTAGTCACTATGTATGAGCGAAAACTCAACGGAATTCTCGCTGATGAAATGGGCTTAGGGAAAACTATCCAGACAATCGCTCTTATAGCACATTTAGCGTGTGAAAAAGGAAATTGGGGACCTCATCTTATCGTAGTCCCCACTTCCGTTATGCTCAATTGGGAAATGGAATTCAAAAAATGGTGTCCAGCATTTAAAATTCTTACTTACTACGGCTCGCAGAAAGAACGAAAACTTAAAAGAAATGGTAAAAATAAATTGTTTATTTTAATCCATTTTTAATTTTATAATTTAGGTTGGACGAAACCCAACACATTTCATATCTGTATTACCTCATATAAACTCGTTATTCAAGACCATCAAAGCTTTAGAAGAAAAAAATGGAAATATCTTATTTTAGATGAAGCTCAAAATATTAAAAATTTTAAATCTCAACGATGGCAACTCCTTTTAAATTTTCAAACTCAACGGTAAGTTTTGTTTTATCCCTTCAGAGTTTTAACTAATTTTGAATTTTAGGCGGTTGTTGCTTACTGGAACTCCGCTTCAAAATAACCTCATGGAATTATGGTCGTTGATGCATTTTTTGATGCCGAATGTCTTTGAATCGCATCGTGAATTCAAAGAATGGTTTTCAAATCCGGTGACTGGGATGATAGAAGGAAATGCTGAGTACAACGAGAACATCATAAAACGTCTCCACAAAGTAATTTTTTTAAATTTCAAAATTCAGCACTTCCGATCAATTGATAAGTTCCCAAGAATGACTTAGCAATTTTTGCACAAGTGCTATATAAATTTTCAAAATTTAAATTTCTTGCATTATTAATAATGTTTAGAACAAATTTTGAAAAACATTAATTTTAATTTTTTTCTGTTATTAATTTGAATAATTTTTAGGTTTTAAGGCCATTTTTACTACGAAGGCTTAAATCTGAAGTGGAAACTCAAATGCCAAAAAATATGAACATGTTGTTATGTGTAGATTGTCTAATAGGCAGCGATATTTATATGATGATTTTATGTCTAGAGCAAGTATGATTTTATTTAAATTAATTTTTTTATTAATTTTTATTTTTAGGACGAAAGAAACTTTAGCTTCGGGGAATCTTTTAAGTGTCATAATGTTTTGATGCAGTTAAGAAAGGTTTGTAACCACCCGAATCTTTTTGAAGTTCGGCCGACGATATCGCCGTTTCGTATGGAAGGATTGTCGTTGAAGGTCCCATCGTTGGTTTGGGGTGCTCTGGATTATCGGCCGTTTGAAGATCTTGATCTTTCCTTTTTGAATCTTTTAATAGTTGACATTGATCTTTGGCATCCTGCATTTATGGCGCATCGCTCGAGAAGATATAAATTAAAATCAGATCATATCCTTAATATCGACAATATGCCCCCTGAGCCTCCACTTTGTCCTAAAGGATCAATAAAAATTGCTTTAAAAGTAAATCCGAATCGTCCAGTACAAAAAACTCCGGTAGTTCTATCAGGGAACAATCATCGTGTCGTGACTTCACAAGTGACTAAAGTTGGAACTTCTCCTATAATAAAATCGATAATCGCTCCTGGAAATCAAGGTGTGACATTACGGCTGGCAAATCCGACGTCAACAACCTCAGTATGTTCAACTACTTCAACAACCTGGAGGCGGAGTTAAAGCCATACCAATAACATCATTGGCTGGTGCTGCTCAAGTTGTGAAAACTTCGGACGGTTCGACAGCAGACTTGTACCGCAGATAACATGTATAAATACTCCTGGTGGTCGTCAATTGCTGCTATCGTCGCCGCAAGTTTTAACGCAGCCGGGAGCGACTGTGATGACGACAAGCGGTCAACGGTTAACAGTTGTTTCCAAATCTGGGACAAACATCGCCAAATTGGTCACTCCTTCTGTCGCACAGTTAAATACAGCACGGCCTATTATGAGAGTTCCTCCTTAAATATAACAACTGCTACAACTACTGTACAGGTAATAACAACTTAACATCATTCAAAATTAATTATCTGTTTTAGAATTGTATTGCCATCTCATCTAACAGCATATCTGCAGCCACAACTACTGTAACATCTCATGTCAATTCTGTGGCGTCGACTTCGAGTAGTATTAACACAAGAAAAAGTGCTGCAAAGGAAAAAGAAAAAGAGAAAGAAAAGGCTAAAGAGAGTGAAGCTTCTTTAGGACTACGAGATGAAGTAGTTGTGGAAAGAAGGAAAAAGCGAAGGAGCGACAAACTTACGCTTATTGCCGTGTGAACGATCGAAGATGTGAAGCTTTACCTTTATATGGTCCTGACTTGATTGAAAAACTCACTCTTTTAAATAAACCAATCAAAGAAACGAATTGGTCCTGTTCTGGATATTTAAATTGTCAGCAGGCCCAGTTGAGGGATCCCAGAGATTATTGGGAGCAGACGGAGGCGCTACAAAATGCGATTTATAGTGTTGAAGAACGTGTGGCGAGACTGTCAGACATTTTTAATCGCTTTGTCATGTTTGTGCCGGCTGCTAGTGCTCCAAGAATTACTGCACATGTCTCTCATCCTGCTCCTTGGAAGCTACATAGAGAACAGCAGACAGAACTATCTTTGGAAGATCATCTTAAGCCTAAATTGAGACTTCTCCATCCTATAGTTTCTGCTATGGCGACGCAATTTCCTGACCCTCGTTTGATTCAGTATGACTGCGGAAAACTTCAGTCTCTGGAGCGACTTCTCAGGAGGTTAAAGTCTGGACATCATCGTGTGCTTATCTTTACACAGATGACACGGATGTTGGATGTTCTTGAAGCTTTCCTTAATTTCCATGGTCATATCTACTTGAGACTTGACGGCACGACGAAGGTTGACCAAAGACAGGTCCTTATGGAGCGTTTCAACGCCGATAAACGGATATTCTGCTTTATTTTATCAACACGATCTGGCGGTGTTGGCGTCAATTTAACAGGTGCTGATACTGTCATATTTTACGATAGCGACTGGAACCCAACAATGGATGCTCAAGCCCAAGATAGATGCCATCGAATCGGCCAAACTAGAGACGTCCACATATATCGGCTTGTAAGCGAAAAAACGATTGAAGAAAACATCCTGAAAAAAGCCAACCAAAGAGAATGTTGGGCGATTTAGCCATCGAAGGTGGAAACTTCACTACAGCATATTTCAAAAGTGTAAGTTGTCTTTTTGACTCAAAAATGTTTATTTAATTTTATTTTTAGTCAACGATTCAAGACCTTTTCAACGTCGACACATCCGAAAATGATGCTTCACGAAGAATGGCTGAAGTTCTGCAGAAAGAATCGGATAAAAAACAGTCTGAAAATGTCCCGGTACAAGAAGAGAAGAGTGCTTTAGGTGCATTAGAGAATGCATTAGCTGAAGCTGAAGATGACACCGATGTCGCTGCTGCTAAAGTCGCCTTGGCTGAAGTTGCTGACGATTTAGCAGAGTTTGATGAAAATATACCATTGGATTCTCAAGAAAACACTGAGATTAGCAAAGCTGAATTGGAGTTAAATGCTCTCATGCAGCAGGTTTGTCATTTTTGTTGTTTTGTTGAATTTTTTTTAATTGTATTTTTAGCTCTCTGGCGTTGAAAAGTATGCGATGAGATTTATGGAAGAGACGGAAGCCGCTTGGTCGGCGGAACAACTGGCGGCCGCTGAGGCGGAGATTGAGCAGCAAAACGAGAATGGGAGCAGGGAAGGCTGGCTGCATTCAACGAAGAAGAATCGCAGAAGAAACGCATCGCTGCCATCGAAATGGAAGACGTCATCACATACTCATCATCAGATTCGCGAAATCAGGTCAATAACAAACATAAACATTCCGAACATAACCACAACTCAGAAACACCCCGAACGCGTTCACACGGCCGAGTTTCCATCGATCTTTGGACTCTCGACGAATCACCCATTCAGCCCCCAAAAGTTTCCAATAAAAAGCACAAAAAATCGAATAGACTTAAAAGACCCACACCTCCAACCACTCCCACCCCTCCTCCTTATTCAAATCCGAACCTTGTAATCCGTACACGACGTCTTCCGTCGTCAATCCCTCCGAAACCAATCATGTCAAAGCAGCGAAATTAAACAAAAGCCGCAAATCTGACTCGTCTCAGCTAAACAACTCAATTTGATATCTGTGATTTTATTTTTCAAAGGGGGATTTATTGATCTCAAAATCTTTTGATCAACCTAAAAATGGTTCCTGATAGTTTCGTATCTTCTTAAAGACTGTTTTTTAGTCAACCCGGTGCCCGATTCTTTTTAAATTGCTAATCTTCCTAATCATTATTCCAAAAAAATTCGCATCAATGTAAATTCATCAATTAGTTTTAAAACTTATTAATCTGTAAATATTATAAATACTCAGTAGTTTTGCTAGATATGTACATAGTCTTTCGATTAGAATTTTTTCATTCATGAATTTTGTATTTTGTTGAAAAATTTTTTTTATACTTATAGTAAGTTGTACATAAACAATGTTAAGCCATGATTGTTGTAAAAGCGCAATTTTTTTATTGTTAATTTTTTTGTAACATGACAAATGCGCTTAATTTTTAAGGAAAAAAAAGCTTAATTTATTTTCTGAATTATGTTTTACAGACTTGTAAAAAAATTAATGAATAAAGCTAATTATTCTCTATGTGTTATTTTTCTTGGTATTAAAAAAAGTGTTGGGCTCTGTTTTGGTGTTTCTCTGCTCTTGGTACGCTTTGAAAAACCATCAAAAAAAGGTAAATTTCTTTTAGTTTTTATTTTTTAATTTTTTTGGCACCAAAACATTGCCTGATTATTACCAAGAGAATAGGCACAAAGATGACATCAAAACATGGCTCAACATTGTAACCCCAAGTTTGTTAAAATATGTTTTTATAATGTTTTTTTACAGTTGTGGGTTCTGACGATGGAAAGGATTTGATGCCGGTATGTTGATAGTGTGAAAATGAAGATTTTTTTTATTGTGTAAATTTGTAGATGTGGTGTCCTCCTACACCACCTCAAGATGACAATGATATCTACATCGATCAGTCTTTAGGACTTTGTATGAGCAGAAAGTGATGACTGAAGATCTTCTTCCTCCAGTTCATGTGAAAAAAGAGAAGAAGAGGACACGTACTGAAGCTGGGCTGAATGAAGGTACGGTTTCTCATTTTTCTGGCGCAGAAAAAATGGCCATTTTGGTGCTTAAACCAGGCCCTGATAGGACCACTTTTTGGCGTTTTCTTCAGTCTTACGGCTTTTTACCTGATCCCCAGTTTTTTGGGCCTTCAAAACATTTTGAATGAATTCCTGCCGACTTTTTACCAAAAAACGTCATTTGGATAAAAAAACGAAGTTTATGTTGTTTTTTGCTCCCTGAAATCTGGTTTAAGCAAAGGAGGTCAACCTAGAATTCACATTTTTCAAAATTGAATGATTTAAACGATATTTTTAGGCGGAAGACTTCCCGTGAAAATGCGACAGAAAGATGACACGTTGCTGCATGCGCCGCGGTCACTTTTCGACCGCCCGACTCCAGCTCTGCTTAAAATGCGCCAGGAACTCCAGCTTCAAAAATGCCGCGGTTTGTCCGCCCTAACGTGCAGAACCTTAAGAAGGAGCAAATGTGCCCGAAAACCGCAGCCGGAGCCTGATCATGTCCCGAATGGGTCATTCAGGAAGACTGGGCCATTTTACAGGTTTGCACTATAAACAATTTTTAAGTTTAAATTAATTTCTCTTTTTAGGCTATTCACAAATACAAGAATTAACGCTTAATTTGGCCGTTCTGTCTCCCGGGCAGACTCCTAATTGGGATTTGGTAGCAGATATCGTGAATATGACTTCTCGAACGTATAGATCTCCTAAACAATGCAAAAATAGGTTAGATTTAAAAAAAAATTATTTAAAAAATTATAATATCCTTTTAAGATATGAGTCTGTCATAATTCCGAGAGAAGAAGGGAAACTAATTTTGGACAACCCAAAAAAGAAAAAGGTGAAAACGTTGTATAAGCTTCCGCAGGTCAACAAAGCAGGAAGACCTTTGAGGACTTCCCAGTTGTACCAACAGGATTGTAATAGTATGATGACTCAAGTGATGAATGCACGATTTGACGCCATCCGTGCCATTGCCAGTAAAAGGACACCGACGGTTAAGCCTCTATTGGTCGACCCCGCCATTAAAAATCCGAAGCATGCTGAAATACTTGCTGAATGTTCTATCGATTACGATAAACCGCTTACACCCGTTGAAGTCGCTGCCAAACGAGCAGATAGAATCGCCAAAGAAAAGCAGGCATATGCTCAACAAGTGCGTTGTTCATTATTTATTTTTTTATTAATTTAATTGTAGGGTTTGATCGTCCCTGAACAGCAATTGGCTGTGTTGAGGTTAAAACAACAGTTACAGAGTAGTAGTCCGAAGACGATTATAGCTACTGCTGTTACTACTGCAGCTGGGCAGACAGCATCAACGTCTACAAGAACGATAGCGGTTCAAGATTTGGGCACAGCGACAACTCGTGTGGTGGCAGGTTCGCCAACTCAAGTCGTTGCTCAAAGATCACCAAGTCTTGTCTCCGTTCAAGCATCGCCCACCAAAGGGGCGACCAAAACTATCAGTGCTGCACAGCTTCAAATTTATAGACAGCAGCAGCTTCAATTTAGACAGCAGAACCTTCGGGTTCTTCAGTCTCGCGGTGGTGGAACTGTAGGGCAGAAAATATCTGTCGCTGTACCCACAGGTACGGCGCTCAAAGGTTACCTCAAGTCAAAGCCGCTGCTGTTACAAGGACCGTTTCTGAATCTGAAGTTGTTGCATTATTAAAAAGACAGCAAGTCGCCAAAGTTACTACAGCCACAACATTAACTTCTGCTCAAATTTTGGCGCAAGCAAGTCTTCAAGTAAGTCATCCCTCACCAAAAACGCATTTTCACCAATCTTTTTAGGCTCAACAATCAGGCACTGGACAAGTCACAACTCTTGTCAAAACTATCCCTGCATCTTCAATTCCTGTCGGAAACCTAGCTCAGGTACTTCATTATTCAAACTTTCTTTTTTAAATAACCCAATTTTTAGATGAAAGCTACTCTAGGTAACAACATCAAGCAAGCAGTGACACCTCAACAAATTAAATCATACAGCAACAACTGATAGCACAGCGGAAACTCATACAGCAAAAAGTTACCCCCATAGGACAAGTAAGATATTTTAAGCAAGAATGCCAACTTAACTAATAAACTTTATAGACTTCTAAAGCTCCTACGGCCCAATTGATAGTCCAATCTCAAAAATCAGTCCCGACAACAATGACAATGCAGCAATTTCAGCAGGCCATCAAACAAGTCCAACCTCAACATGTGGTATGTCAAAAAAACAAGAATTTAACGAAATTTAATTTTTAAATTTAGCAGGTGGCACAAGTATCATCACCTCAGGTTATCTCGCATTTTACAAAAACCCAAAGTGGTTCACCTGCTCGAGTAATTCCAGTTGCAGCTGGATCTCAACAGCCAATTAAACATGCAATTCAGGTAATTTCTTTACCATACATAAAAAATGAAAAATCCATAAAATGGATGCTAAATCAGGGAAGGTGGCAGCGTTCTTGGTATGCCATGGGTTCGATCCCCACCAAGGGGAGCATTTTCTTTCCATTCCATTTGAGGTATCTTGGGGAACGACAAAAAGATCAGGGACTGCCATAATAGTTGCGGGTGTCTCCTAAAATACTGGAACTGCTGACAAAATGATCGAAAGATATTTAATTCTAGGCTCAAATTGTCCTTCAAAAAACGAATAAAAGAGGTCGAAAACCAAAAACATTATTATTGAAAGAAAAATGAAGATGAAAATTATTATGTATGTATTTATATAATTTTATTGGGGAGTGGGGAGTAGTGCTGCAATTTCAAGCGATTACTTAGTTGAAAATTAATTTTATTATTAAAAAAAAAATTAAATTAAATTATAAAAAATAGGAAGAATAAGGGAATTCAACTTCGCCATTCACTTTTTTTATTGCGAAAAACAGCTTAAAATTCAGAAAAAAATTTATAAAATACTGTTCTACCACCTCAAAAAATCTGAAAAAATTATTAGAGGTACATTTTAGGTCCCTCTATAATCTGTATTAGTTTGGTGTCGCCATCGTAAAGGGAACCATTTTTTCTGACCTCTCAAAAGTTATAAAAATTCATTTTTCGCCCTTAAAATTTTGGGAAAAATTTCAAAAAATTCTCAAAGATGAGTTTTTAGATGCTGAACAGTTGATAAAAAATTAGCTCTGTAGGATCATTAGTTCTGGAGTTATTGAGGTTTTTCTAAAAAATGATAGTTCGTTTTTCTCAAAAATCGTTCGGTTTTTTGATCTGAAATTTATGCCAGTTCTTTTCGCATAGATAGGCCTTTGTATAAAAACTAATATTAATCAATTTTATTAGGTTGTTACTTCTAATAGTCCTGCGAGAACGGTACCGAGTGTGACAATCGATGGAACAGGTCGAACCCAAACTTCATTGGCTGCAATAAAAACAACCAACTCTCAAGCTATTTTAACTCAGGTAATAACATATAGGTTTATCTGGATTTTTAATTTTCTTTTTAGGTATCAGCTGCAGTTATTCAACCTGGACAACCGATTACAATGAGACAACCTGTAAGAATTCAAGCGGCGACTACTCCACTGGTCGCCGTTGCCGTTTCTCAAGCGCAGACTGTATTAACTCTCCCACCACAAGAAGACGTAAAAGAAATTTTTCATAATTTATTAAAATAATTTTTCAAACTTTCATATTTTATTTTTAAATTTTTCAGAATCAACAGCAGTAAACTTCACGCCCTGGATTGACGTTTTATTTCATCTTTTGCAAAATAGGTCCAAAACCTCAATTTTTTTAAATAAACAAACTCACTCTTTTCGAGTGTTTTTACTGATGTGATAATTTTATAAATTTCATTCAATTTAGGTTTTCTAGGGATAATTTCATTTTCTTGTTTACTCTTGCAAGTGGAAATTATTTTATAAAAATTAATATGTATAAAAGGTATATTTTGTATAACTAGTTCATATACTATTAAAAAAAATGTTAGTTATTGTTTTTTACGCTTCTTTCACTTTTAAGTTTCCTGTTTTGGAAAAATTTATTTATATTGGAAAATAAGTTACACAGTAGAATATTGATGTAAATAACTTTTTTTTTATAATGTATTTTCTTGAGTTGTAATATAATTTTTAATTTCCTGTATCCCAAAGTTTTTAATTATGCAAATATGGGGAAAGGTTTTCCTAAAGGCTGCTAAAGTAAGGCAAAAACCTGGGCCCTTTTTGTAGAACTGAAAGATCATTGAAATTTTTTGATAAGAGTCCTTGATCACCGACTCTCGAAGGCCACTTAGTCTGTTGGTAAGTGTAATGTTTAACAATAAACTTATAAAAGTTCTTTATTTTAGCTTTTATAAAAACAAAATTCTAAGTTTTGAACCTGACGTCTTATAAAAATTGGTTCATTGTATGAAGAACTGAAGTTAAAATTTAACTTCTCATTGGTTTGTTCAAGACGGCCATTGTGCCGTATTTGATTGTCATGGCAATACTGAAAAATAATTAATAATTAATTTAAACTATTGATTAATTACCTTAGTCCAGCGAGAAGTCCGGCAGGCATGAATTTTCCTGAATTGAAAAATCTGTAGCCCATCATTGCTCCAAGAGTAGTCGAAGCAGCCAAAGCAGGAATGTAAAATTGATTTCTGGTTACTTGGTAAGCACCGTAAGCAATCGCCGAGCCAAACAGCAACCCTGCTGCCATCGAAGGTATACTACCTGCATAATAAAAAAATGTTGATTGCAGAAAAACCGCCAAATATTTAAAATACAAAGCATCACCCGCCTAAAAAAGCCCGCTGGAGTGCGCTCAATAAGGATAGCTTCCAAAAGGATACTTAAGTGATAAGAACTGATTACAGGAAGTCAGGAATTTTGAGTTTTTACGATGATTGCGACCCTAATTACCATTAAAACGTAGAAAAAGGTATATTAATTACATATTTATGAAATTATGAATAAAATACGAACTGTCATTGTTTTTTAATGAATAAAATGTAAGCTCGCCAAAGAATGTTTACCCTCCATGTATTGTTTTTGGGAGAGGGCCTACCAGACCCTACAGAGGAAAACTTGAAATCTCTACCTAAAGTTGGGGGTGTTTGTATTCATAAATACGAATACCTCAGTTAATATTTGTACTTAAAAGTGATATTCGTAAGTGAATATAGAAGGGGTTCTCAATGAGAAGTTGTTTATTACCCTTCATGTATGGTTTTGGGAGGGGGCCTACCAGACCCTGCATAGGAAACTTGTAATCTCTACCAAAGTTGGGGTGTTTGTATTCGTAAATACGAATACCTCAGTTAATACATGTACATACTTAAAAGTGATATTCATAAGTGAATATAGAAGGGGTTCTCAATGAGAAGTTGTTGTATTACCCTCCATGTATGGTTTCTGGGAGGGGCCTACCAGACCCTGCATAGGAAACTTGTAATCTCTAACCAAAGTTGGGGTGTTTGTATTCGTAAATACGAATACCTCAGTTAATACATGTACTTAAAAGTGAATATTCATAAGTGAATATAGAAGGGGTACTCAATGAGAAGTTGTTGTATTACCCTATATGGTTTTTGGAAGAGGGCCTACTAGACCCTACAGAGGAAAACTTGTAATCTCTACCCAAAGTTGGGGTGTTCGTATTCGTAAATACGAATACCTCAGTTCATACATGTATTAAAAGTGAATATTCATATTTCCTTTGTAAACACGCCTATTTGAGAGTAAATTATTCGTATTTCTTCAGTACACACACGTATTTAAGAGAGAATATTCATATTTCCTTTTTAAATATGCCTATTTGAGAATGAATACTCAATATTCACTCTTAAATACGTGTATTCACTCTTAAATATTTAGAAATACAAATACGAATAAAAATGTATTCGTATTTACGAGTACCTACAATACTCCCAACTCTGTACCAACCATGTCACGTACTTAAGAGAGAATATTCATATTTCCTTTGTAAATATGCCTATTTGAGAGAGAATACGCAAATATTCACTCTTAAATACGTGTATTCACTGTTAAATATTTAGAAATACGAATAGGAATGTATTCGTATTTACGAGTACCTACGAATACTCCCTACTCTGTTCCAACCATGTCATTTTTTATGTTTTGATACATCTACATAAATTTGTCATAAGAAATTTTGTTTAAATTTTAAAACCCCAAAAGCTGAGTAATTATTTTTTTTCTTTTTTAGTCAGCGAATTCGATGGAAGGCGAAAAAGCGACTTCGTTTAGATCGAAACGACGGAGTACAACGCCCGACCTCAAAACGACCAGCGAATCATGCATCGCGCCAAATTACAAAATCAACATCCAACCAATCAGCCCGGGCGTATCTCCGATCAAAAAGCCGAAAAGTCTCAAAACGAAAAAGGAACAAGTTGGAAATCGATGCACAACGAATTGGAAAAAGTCAAAACCCAAGTATACACCGCCAACGAAATTCATCGCCAAACATAAACCCACCAAAGAACCAACGAAAACACCAAACCTGAATTTATGATCAAACAGTGCTTATTTAAAGAAAAATCCATCTTGAAAAAATTGAAACCAAAAATCCACCAAAGAAGACAACAATGCGCATCACACAAGACAAAAATTTCAACACACAAATTCATCGATTTTAAATCATTCCAAATTGTTCTTGAAAACTGGGGATTTGAAGATACAGAAAATTATTATGAATATTCGAAATTGATAAATTCAAATAATGTAAGCATTGTTGTTAAATTAGTAGAAGTCATAACTATGACCTTGAAGATTCCAAAAACATTTAGGTATTATATTGTTTAATGTTAGATCCTGCATCTTTTGATGTTGTGTACACCTCATCCGCCATGAGGGAAACTTATTTAAGACTAAAAAATTTAGGTTTGTCAGATGATGATATCGTTTCTATCATCATCCGCGGAAAAGTTCCTGCAGAAATCGCTGTAAATGTTATCTCCTATTTAACAATTTCGATGAAAACTTCTTATTGCTTTACGCCAAAAGTGCTTCGCCGCTCGATTCTTCGTTGGATTTTCACAAATATTTGACTAACTGTGATCCTGATTATTATGAATGTTCTTGTTATTATGTTTTTAAAAAGTTGATGCTGAATATCCTGTGGACGTTTTAAAAGATATTTATTCAAAATTAAAGCAAATGCAAGACAAGTCCCCTGCGATACTTACTCAAGATTTAGAGAGAATGTTGGAAAAGACTTAAGCCTAGTTTAAATGTTCATGAAAAGAAGGATTTGTACTGAGGAGAATAAAATTGTTTTTTTCTTCTTTTTACCGGATTTGACGTATCCATAACTCCTCCTGAGCGACGATCGCTGCATATGCGAATCCAAAATAATCCATTTTCTTCCAAAGAGATCTGTGAGATCCGTCGATAACGTTCACTGCTCCACTTTCAGGAGTATTTCCTGAGACATACGAATTTATTTTGATAAAATTTCAAGTTGCCCTTGAAATTTGAAAGGTGAATAAACCTATTTATCAAAAAACGCTTTCTAAAGTGACTGGAGATAAACACTGACCGGTTGTACCCGTTACTTGGAGCTGTTATACACCGTTCATAATAGAAAACCTAAAACGGCAGTGATAAACACGTGTTTTTCACGTTTTAGTCTGTAGCCCTGACAGCCCTGTCAAACGATGAAAAATTGGGTTTGAATTATTTCAGCTTGTTGGCAGACTTGAAATTTTCTGAGCTTTTTCGGTAAACTTATGGTAGCTCCTTCAAACTTTAAAATTTGGGGTTTGTGTGCCTGTTTTTAGGCCCTTTTTCTACAAGTTTTTAGCCATTCGTAGATAAATGGTGTAATTTAACTTGATTTTGAAAATTCACATGTATTTTTAAACTTTTTTTTTTGACAATTTTATGGAATTTTAGCCTTGGTACATTTATGGGATTCGGGATGGTTGTCTAAAACTTATCGGAAAACTTGAAAATCCTGTAAAATTGGGGTTTACTGTGTAAATCCTGTATAAATACGGTTCCTTTGTTCAAAAACTGCGAAAAAACTCTAAAATCAAATAACTATGGTTTCTTTGCCCAAAAAGGAAAACTCCTAAAAGCTCTGCAAAAAGTGTGTTTCTTCGTTAGAAGGCGAGGGAAATACCTAAAAATCATGTTGAAATGGTTTCAGTCAAAAAAAGACAAAAACTGCCAAAATTCGTGTAGAAATGGAGATTTTCTAAAACTCCCCAGCCTTCCTCTAAAAATTGAAAAAAATGGGGAAAACCTTTTTTTCAAAAACTGCGAAAAACTCCTAAAAATCAAATAAAACTATGGTTTCTTTGCCCAAAAACCTAGGAAAACTCCTAAAAGCTCTGCAAAAAGTGTGTTTCTTCGTTAAAAACTGCCAAATTCGTGTAGAAATGGAGATTTCTTCTAAAAACTCCCAGCCTTCTCTAAAATTGAAAAAAATGGGAAAACCTTTTTTTTTCTTGGGGGGGGGGGGGGGCTTTTCTAAGCCCTTAATTACTCTTTTACTAATTTTGGTTTGTTTTTTAAAAAGGATAAAGGGCTTCTAAAATGTCACATTAAATGGTAGAAAAAAGTATACCTAGGGCATGAAAGATTAATTAAGGGCTTAAAAAGGCCCTATAATAGTTGTGTTTGGTTTTTTTTATACTAGATTTTCTAGGGTGGTTTCTTTGGAAAGTTCTTTAAGTTTTAATCTTTTTATTTAATTATTAGCTTTGTTCCAACCGCAATTTGAAACTGGGTTTGAAACAATTGGAGCATGTGCAGAAGGATTTGGACTTGACAAACGATTCGAACGATGTCCAAATCCTTCTGGACATGCTCCAGGAGTTTCAAAATGCGGTTGGAACACTATTATTAGGTGACATGTTTTGGGATTTCCATTTGGGAATCTTCAGGCTCAGCCCTTGTTTTTAAAGAAAATATGTTTTTTCATGATAAATAATTATAATTTGTAAAATTAATACCTAATATTAAAGCTTAAGGCTCTTCATAAAAATAACATATTTCTTTAAAAAAACTAGGGCTGAGTCTGAAGGTGGGTGAATGGAATCATCAAACATGTCACCTAATAATAGCTTTGTTCCAACCGCAGTTTGAAACTCCTGGAGCATGTGCAGAAGGATTTGGACTTCAAATTTGATGGATAAACGATTCGAACGACGTCAATTTTGATGTCTAAATTCTTCTGCACATGCTCCAGGAGTTTCAAACTGCGGTTGGAACAAAGCTATTATGGTGACATGTTTTGGGATTTCCATTTGGGGAATCTTCAGGCTCAGCCCTTGTTTTTTTAAACAAATATGTTATTTTCATAATAAATTATTATAATTTGTACAATAAATATTAAAAGCTTAATTTCTTCATAAAAATAACATATTTTCTTTAAAAAACTAGGACTGAGCCTGAAGGTGGGAGAATGGAAATCCCGAAACAAATCACCCAATAAGAATGTAAAAAACTTCTTTTGAAGAATCCTAGAAAATCCATCAATAACCAAAAACTAGGTAGGTAAACTAGGATAAAATCAAAGGAAAAACAAGCAATTAAATAAGTCTTAATTTTTTTTAATAGTCTTCCTTGACAATTTTAAATAGGCACTTTGTATAAACGATTTTACTATAAAAGAGGGGAAACTTTGCAACCTTGATATATATCAGACTTGGATATGAGTCATGAGTCCAGTATTCTTCGAAAAATTTGTTCAAGGATGAATATAAGTGTTATTAAGCTGATAAAACCGTTTTAGGGCGTTTTCGGTAAAGTTGGTGCACCCAGAGTCTTATTTTATTTAGAAAAGATGGAATCGTGGGTTAAATTTTCAATAGTTATTTGCGTCTTTGGAGTTTTGAAAGAGTTCAGACCGTCCGAACCTTTCATAACGAAATTCCTCAATCAGCCTCCTATGAATTTTACCATAGAAGAAGTATGTACATAAACAAACGACCTTTTCTAATTTTTCTTTTTTTAGATTAATGTTGAAATCTATCCAGTATCGATCTACTCAAGTATGGTACTGTTGGTAATCATGTTTTTGATTACTGATCTTGTACGATATAAACCAATCATAATCATCAACAGTTTAGCAGGTGTCATAGTATACACAATGCTAGTTACATGTCGAACTTTGTTCGCTATGCAGGTTTTCTTTTTTGGTTCTGTGTATCTAATTTTAAAAAAGGTTTTAGAAGTATTTTATGGATTTATTGTGGCCTGCGAAGTCGCTTATTATACTTATATTTATGCCGCAGTCGACAAAGAACATTATCAAGAAGTTTCAGGGCATACAAGAGCTGCATTTGGTCGGGAGATGCATATCGGGAGTAGCATCTCAAATTATTGTTTCCACCGGATTTTCATATTTGACTTTAAATTATGTTACATTAGGAGGTAAATTTTTGTTTAAATTATTTTTGTTTAAACTTTTTTTTTAGGTATGGTCGTATCTTTGATTTGGGCTTTGACTTTACCCAGTGTTGGCAGATCGCTCTATTTTCATAACCCAAACGCCATTGAGGAAGAAAATGTAATATTACAATATTTTAAAATTATTTATAATTGTTAGTGAAGGTGAAATTTTCAGTTTTGCTCCATCAAGGCTTAAAAAGGCTCTGGGAAGATTTCATTAATGTTTACACAAATATTGATGTTGTAAAATGGGCTTTTTGGTGGGCCATCGGAATGTGGATACTATCAGGTAAAAAAAATCAAAATAGAATTTGTATTTATGTTTTTGTAGTTTATCATATACAGTCTCTTTGGGAAGTAGTTATTGCTGACAATAATATTACTGATTATACGTCACAATTAAATGGAGGAGTTGAAGCACTTTATACAATATTCAGTAATTTATGAAACTTTGCTTTTTTAAAATTAATTTTGATTTTTAAGGTGCGCTTGCTGCATTTTTATGTGGGAAGATGAAATATGATTGGTCTATTTATGGCGAATCGGTTCTTACGGTTGGATCATTTTCTATTGCGTTTTACTCTATTTTCTATCTGGCGTACAAAATATATGGGTTTCTCATGGCTTATATGTGCTCTACACAGTCATATTTAATGGGATGATAACAATCGCCACGTAAATTAATTGGTTATTGTAAAAAATTTTTAATTTAAATTTTTAGATCGGAGGTGGCGAAATTTGTTACAATGGATAGCCATGCGTTGGTTTTCGGAATAAATTTTTTCGTCGCCATCGCTCTTCAGAGTTTACTCACTTTGTTGTGTTGGATGTATTCAATTGTCCTCCAAGAACTCAAGTAAGTTTATAAATTAATTTGTTTTTTTAATTAATTTATTTTTTCAGTTTGTTATTTATGGATGTTATTACTGTGCGATTGGAATGTTGTATGGAATTAAGACGTTGGTAACGTTCTGCAGAAGAAGAAAAATTGTTGAATCTCAAGAAAATGCAGGATGTAGCCAGGGTATATTGAGAGGGAGCAAAAGAAGTAAGCCTTTAAATAGGCCTCGGGGAAGACTTATTATCGCACCCTAGCGGTTAAAACCTTTTTTTATTCTAGAAACAACGTTGATGATCCTTTTTTAATGTCTACAGCAGATGAAGACTTGTAGCTCTATGCTCCCCCCTCCCCTATTTTTTTCTGGATTTTAGGCCCTTTTTCAGCCTAGAAACCGTTCCTCAACCAAATTTTAGTTGTTTTAGGGCCAAATTTTGCCCTTTTTTTAAACATTCGTAGGGAAGCGACCAAAAAGCGAGTTTTTGAAGATTTTTCTTGATCTTCTGTTACAAAACACCCGTTTTACCTAATTCTTAGGAATTTTTCTTGATCTTTTTATCAATTTTTTTCCCAGATTTTTCTACAATATTTTGCCAAAGAAATAATTTTTTTTTTTTTTTTTTTTGAAAATAATTTTTTTCAACAACCTTTTAGCCCTAGATACCCTTTTTAGGTAGATAACTTTAAGGGGGAGCAGGAATCTCCCCTGTTTTACTTGATTTTAGGGCGTTTTCAGCCTAGAAACCCTTATACAACAAAATTTTAGGGTTTTTAGGGCAAAATTTTGCCCTTTCACATTTGTAGAGAAACGACCAAAAAGTTATTTTTTGGACGTTTTTCTTGATATTCTGGTAGGAAAACCTAATATAATGGTGGAGACATAGTGAGCCTGAGGAGAGACGTCTAAAAAGATAACAAATTGTCAACTCACAAAGATTTTATTAAACTACGTCCGGTTTCAGCTTATAAAGAAGCCATCTTCGGGTTAAATTTAGTCGGACATTAACTGAGGATTACAAATATGTAATTTTGAAAAAAGTACATTCTTTAACCATTTTGACCAACCAGGTTCAGGGATGTGGAACGCAAAAAGGTGATTGGTTTAAAAGATGAGACGGTTAAAACGATTTCTTCTGTTGAAACTGTCTCTCATCTTTTAAACCAATCACCTTTTTGTGTTCCTCATCCCTGGACCTGATTGGTCAAAACGTTTAAAGAATGTCTTTCTTCAAAATGATTTTAATCCTCAGTTAAACTAACTTTAAACCACCTGCTTTTTCAAATACCAAAACCGGTTGTGTAAAATGTTTATGCGAGTTATCAATTTGTTTTCATTTTTGACGTCTGTTTTACCTAGTTTTTACTAATTTTTCCTAATCTTTTGATCATTTTTTTCCCCCTAATAATAATACCCTATAAACCAGATTTTTCTACAGCATTTTGCGCAAGATAGTTTTCTATAATATTTACAAAAAATAATTTTTTTCAACAACTTTTTTGGCTCGGAGACACCTTTTTAGATCGGTAATTTCAGGGGTGGGGGAGCAGGAACCTCACATATCCCCAGCTATCCTGGTAAAGTACTTCATTTTTAAAACTTAACGATATTCAGTAGATATGTTTTTATATTTTTAAATAAAAAAAATTAAAAATTGCAACGTTTTTTCCCTCAATTTTTTTAATTTTTCAGTTTTATTTTAACCCTTCATTATGTATTTTTTTACCCTAAAGTACTTGAACAAGGATAAGTGTAAATAAAAAAAATGATAATTCTAAGAGTCGACGAAAGCTGATAAGAACACGGAAAATGGCATTTTAATAAATAGAGCTGCAGGAGTTAAAATATTATTTAATTATGGAGCCCTGGGTAAAATTATCATTAATATTATGCGCTTATGGAGTTTTAAAAGAGTTTCGCCCAGCGGAACCTTTTATAACAAAATTTCTTCGAGAGCCACCACGAAATTTCACAATCGAAGAGGTATTTTAACTATTAAATTAATTATTAATTAAATTATTTTTTAGATCAATGTAGAAATTTATCCAATCGCTATTTATTCTAGTATGTTCTTATTAATAATCGTATTTTTAATCACTGATTTAGTCCGCTACAAACCAATTATTATCGTTAACAGCTTAGCTTGTATTGCTGTATATACGATGCTGGTCACATGCCGCTCGTTGTTGGCGATGAAGGTAATTTTAAAAAGAAACTTATAATTACATAATAGTTTTAAATAGATTTTAGAAGTATTTATGGGTTTATAGTTGCCTGCGAAGTCGCTTATTATACCTATATTTATGCCAAAGTCGATAAAGAACATTATCAAGAAGTTTCAGGGTATACAAGGGCTGGATATTGATTGGACGATGTATTTCTGGGATTTCATCACAAGTATTAGTTTTATTGGGCTTTTCATATTTGACGTTAAGCTACTTAACTCTAGGAGGTAAAAATTAATTTTATTTATTTATTGAAGTAATTAATTTTATTAATTATTATTTATTAATTAATTATAGTAATTAAACTAATTTTTATTTAAGGCATGTGTGTATCATTAATATGGGCAATAATTCTTCCCCCAGTCGACCGTTCTATTTATTTTCATAAAGAACAAAACGATTCTTCTCATCAAAAAAGTACAACATTTTTAAAACAAGGAATGAAAAGACTCTGGGAAGATTTTGTTGGGGCGTATACAAATATTAATCTGGTCAAATGGGCTTTTTGGTGGGCAATAGCAACTTGCGCATATTATCAAGTAAGATTTAAGTAAAAATCATAAAAAATAATTGTTTAGGGTCTATCTTATCATCAATCTTTGTGGGAGCAAATCATAAAAGAGAATCACATAACAGGATATACATCGCAGTTGAATGGAGCTGTAGAAGCGACATATACGATATTAAGTATGTAGATTATAATGAAGAATGATTCTTATTTTCTTTAAGGTGCTACTGCTGCCTTTCTTTGTGGAAGGCTTAAAGTCGATTGGTCTAAATATGGCGAGTCTGTGCTGACCGTCGGGTCATTCGTTTTCGCTGGTTTGCTCTATAGTTTGTCTTGTATGAACAATATTTGGGTTTCGCACGCTATATACATAGTATACACGGTCATATTTAATGGGATAATAACTATCGCAACGTAAGTTTATAAAAATAATGGAGTCTTATTTTGAACAATCTTAAACTTGGTGCCGAACAAAATTTTAAGGTCAATTTTGACAGATTCTTTGATCATCAGAGTCTAAACCACAAAACACACACATCTCTTTCTATCAATTCTAAATTAGTGGTGATTAATCATCCCACAATTGGTGACCCATGACGAACACAAGAACACAGCGATGAAACAACAAGGTACATAATATTTACGCTCTCTCAACAAATAAACACAAAATGAGAATAGCTTCTGGCACGTCTTGATTTACCATTGACGGCGCCAATTGACATCAACAGTTCCGCACCAGTTCGACTCGCTGAAATGGCGGAACTACCTCAACTCGTCAGGTGCGACACTCACGTCACAGCTCCACAGTTCGCGTTCCAGTCACTCTGGTTGGGAGACCCTGTACATCCCACTCTGGTCGGGACACCCTGTATATCCCACTCTGGTCGGGACACCCTGTATATCCCACTCTGTCGGGACACCCTGTACATCCCTCTCTGGTTGGGACACCCTGTACATCCCACTCTGGTCGGGACACCCTGTACATCCCACTCTGGTCGGGACACCCTGTACATCCCACTCTGGTCAGGACACCCTGTACATCCCACTCTGGTCGGGACACCCTGTAAATTCCACTATAGTTGGGTCAAAAAAACTGAGGAAATGTTCAAAAATCCGTATTTTCTTTTAATTTTAAATAACCCTCAACATAATGGGGGAAAGAAGCCATTCGAAACGCCTTTTAAACATCAATTTTGACCAAAAAACCTGAAGATTATGATTTTTTTTTCGTCCTCAAAACGCAAAATATCAAATATTGGCCCAACTAACAATTAATTTCTTTTTAGTTCCGAAGTAGCTAAATATGTCAAATTAGACAGTCACGCATTAGTCTACGGTATAAATTTGTTTGTTGCTCTGTAATGCAGAGTCTACTAACATTCATCGTCTTGGATACTTTAAAATGCGAACCTAGAACTCAAGTAAGAAACTTAAAATTTTTTTTCCTCAAAATAATATAATATTTTCAGTTTGTTATCTATAGTTGTTACTACTGCGTCGCAGGGACTTTGTACGGCATTAAAACTTTGATTACATTTTGTAAAAAAGATAAAAATGATCAAGATTGAAATAAAAAAAAAGAAACTTATCACAGAAAATTTTAATGCTGAAAAATTCTAATCTTGAACAACTTTTAAACATTCGTCGGCAAACTCGGAAAAAATCGGCTCGAGCATAGCCTGAGAAAGTAATTCGTTGGGATCGTCGGAGGCATCAATTTCATCCATAATTTTCCTTAGGTGTGGATTATCTAAAATTTCCTTGAGTCTTTTATTCGTACCTAAAAAACAGAATTTAGAAATACGAAAAAATAATGTTCTACCTAATAATTTTAGTTTTTCTTCAGGAACTGTGTCATCAGTTATATATCTGTATTTTCTTTTAGGTTCAGAATTTACGTTTTGTTCGCCCTTTTGGCAGCCAATCGTCTTATGCTCTGTACAGCAAGCGACTGAACAACTTAAAGAAAAAAAAATTAAAAAAAATAATAAACAGAATTTTCAACACTTACTAATATTCATAACACTTAGGGCATTTATAGTTAGAATCTTTTGAACAAATAATACAGAGTCGTGAAACAGTCATTATTTACAAATCAATAAAGTTAATTAATAAAGTTTGACAATAGAGTTGACATTAATTTAATCGTCACACGTGCGTAGAGGTTTTCGTTGGGTTAATTGTCAGTGTACACATTTCAGAGTTTGCCGTATTCATATTCATAAACTTAAAACTTTTAAGTTTGAATTCACATAAATTAGCATTCATATTTTATCATAAATTTTAGTTGATTCGATTTTTTCGCCCATTGAGGTTTTTAAATTTCAATTAAAGATAATGATGAGGAAAGAAAAACTATATTGCAGCTAATTTTGATTCATTTGTATGGGAATCCCTGCTCTGCTTATGATTGTTCAGGAAATTCATTAAAAAGTATGAATTTCTAGTAAAATTTTATACTCGAATATACATATGAGGCGCTCCGAATACGAAGGGCGAACTCGACAAAACGTAGTTTCGAGATATTCGCATTTTAAAGTTTTCTGTTAAGGGCGAACTCGAGTCTCGACAGAAAAGTCACTCTCTGGAATTTTCGTGGCGGGATTTTAGAATCATCATAGAATCATAGAGAAAAGGGTTTTTTAAAAATCACCAAATCTCGAAAAGAAAAAAAAATTAAATAAAAAAGGTTGAGAGTAGAGCTTTGCCGCATATCGGTTTTTACGTATTTTAAAGGGGAAAAAAGGGGAAACTCAATATAAAAATTACATGGGTGTATTCTTCAAAAGGTCTAGAATCTGAAAATGAAAAAAAAAAAAAAATTTGTCCGATGTCGAGTTCGCCCTTCGTATTCGGAGCGCCTCATATGTATGTGCAGGGTGTCCCGGACTAGAGTGGAATATACAGGGTGTCCCGACTAGAGTGGAATATACAGGGTGTCCCGACTAGAGTGGAATATACAGGGTGTCCCAACTATAGTGGACCAGCAATTTCGCGGCAAAGCATTTAGTCCTAGAAAAAAAAGTTTAAAGTAAACCCACCTTATTTTTGAACGGTGAATCGACTACATTTTTCAGATTTTGGTTTTGGTATACAGGGTGGCGCAGAGAGGTGCCAACTTCGTTATTTTAAATGGGAACCCTATGTTTTTATACTTTTAATCGATTCTACGCTCAATTTTAAGCAACTTTTACTTAAGTCATTTTTTTTACTGGAGCAACTCAAAGTTAAATTTTTCAAATAAAAAAATTGCATCTTTCATTTTTCTCCCCTTCAATCTAAATTGTTTTTAAGAGTCGTAATATCATTTTTCTATTTAACTTTTTTTTGTAGGACAGCTTTGCCGTAAAGTTGCTGGTCCACTCTAGTTGGGACACCTGTATACTCTCCAGGGATTACTTTCTTATATTCATAAGTTTTAGCTATACCAATATTAGCTGTGTTCCAACCAGTTTGAAACTCCTGGAGCATGCGCAAAAGGATTTAGACGTCATTCAAATTGTTGATTCGTCAAATTTGACATGTGAATCCTTCTGGGCATGCTCCAGGAGTTTCAAACTGCGGTTGGAACAAAGCTAATATTTGTATAGCTAAAACTTATGAATACCATAATGTTCATTATCACTCTAGTTGGGACACCCTGTATACTCTACTGGGATTACTCTCATATATAATTATTCATAAGTTTTAGCTATACAATATTAGCTTTGTTCCAACCAGTTTGAAACTCCTGGAGCATGCACAGAAGGATTTAGACGTTATTCATATTGTTGGTCCGTCTTTGACGTGCGAATCCTTCTGGGCATGCTCCAGGAGTTTCAAACTGCGGTTGGAACAAAGCTAATAAACTTATGAATACCCTAATGTTCATTACAACTCTAGTTGGGACACCCTGTATACTCTCCAGGGATTACTCTCTTATATACTTATTCATAAGTTTTAGCTATACAAAGATTAGCTTTGTTCCAACCAGTTTGAAACTCCTGGAGCATGTGCAGAAGTTTTTGGACGTCATTGAAATTGTTGGTCCATCAAATTTGACATGCGAATCCTTCTGGGCATGCTCCAGGAGTTTCAAACTGCGGTTGGAACAAAGCTATATTCAGGCTTTTAAATATATTTAAATATGCCCAGCAGCACAATCTAGGAATTAAATAGATAAACAAAAACTTGATAAATACAAGCTTTTATTTTAGACGTAACAATGGTATAATTATAAATAGTTATAATCAAAATATACTTTATAACAATATAACAATAATGCCCCTTTGGAATGCGATTTTTTATTGCTTTTGGCTCGCCTCGACCAGAACTACAAGGTCGTTAAGCTGATCGATTGTACTCCTTTTTAGTCCGAAACTTTCAATCTAAAAAAGATAGAAAAATATGATTTAAAGTTAAATAACGTACTCCTTGAAGGTAGGCATGGACGTCTAAATGGAGCTGAAGCCTTATTTTATTATCATCGCCAACTCTTTTATCGTTGGGAAGAATATTTTTTAACCTTCTTATACTTTCTTCAGACTGAGTTGAGTACATCATTAACTGATGAGTAGTAACTAAAAAAGAAAATAGACAAAATGTTTATAAAAGAACCTACCTTTTAGTGACTGATGAGAACATAGATTGAAGCCAAATTAAAGTATTTGGGTTTGTTCTGTGTGTTTCCTGGAAGGAACGTGGGCTTTCCAGAAGGGTAAGAATATACTGACATGGTTTCGACGGCGCTTCGCGGTTCGTCCGGCGAAAAAGACGCGGAATATCGTTGACTTGTCGCAGTATCGAAATGCTTTCGCCGCTCAAAAAGCGAACAACAGACAAACTCACATTTGCCAATTCATTCTTAAGAAGATCTCCGCTCTCTTCTAAACTCTTCTTAAGATTGTTTTTTGTCTCTTGCGCCAAATTTGAAATTTGATTTAAAACATAGTTTTCAAACTGTATCAAATTTTTGATTACATTTTCAATATCTGTATGAAGATAAACTAAAAAGTTGATATCAAATTTCCCATTTTCGCTCTTCTAAAAAATTATAATCAATATTTTTATAATAAAATGAATACACTACATACTGGTTTGGTAACATCTTTAGTCCATGTTATATATCGAGATATTATTTGTAATGAAAGTTTATAAAATTTATGCGCTAAAGGGAATAAAAAGACGCCTGGCTCCCAACATCTGTGAAGCGAACTCCACATTTTTTCAGTCCCAAGAAGTTTCCATTCGTCCGATTTTGACATCCAGTCGTTATTATTTAGACCGTTTTCTACTTCTTTTACAATTTCTTGAAACCTGACAGAAATATAAAATGAAGAGTAAAAAATAAATTAATACCTAAGTTGAAAATAAACGGGAAGACTCCATTTATCCATAAAACTATTAAAACTTGAATGATTGTAAAGCTCAATTTGGGTTTCGGTATCACATCTTTTGAATAAAATTTCAAGAAAGGATAAAGTCTCACTGTATCTCTAAAAAAAAATAATATTAATTGAAAAAAGAGTAAGAAATCACCGGTTTTACCTGATAAAAAACATCGGGATTGCCGGCGGCATAAATAGAAGGCAAATCGACTTCCAGTCTTTCAACAACTTCAGGCCAGAGGCTTCTAAGAAAAAATTTGAAGGCGTTTTCCCCAACTGAAGAGTTAAACTCAGATGAAACTTCGCACAGAATTTTCATTTTTTCATCGGAAAATTCTATGATTTTCTCATAAAGGGCGGGAAGCCCTCGAGGTAAAGATTTCAACGAGTTTTCATTTATCAACTTGTCCATTAAAGGAGCTACGATTTTACAACGATAGAATTTTTCGGCGAGTTCGATTTTGTTCAGAGTGTGATAAAAAGTGAGCGATTTCGCTACCATAGTTCGGCCGTTTTCTCCAGAAGAAATGGCATCAAGAAATATTTTGTTTACACAGTCGATTAAAAGATTTCCCACAGTGTCGAAATCCTGAAAAAATTCAAATTTATAAATTTCAGCTTTATGAATTGACCCAACTAGAGTGGACCAGCAACTTTACGGCAAAGATTGATATACAGGGTGGCGCAGAGAGGTTTAAATTCGTTATTTTAAATTGGAAACCCTATTTTTTATTTCAGATTTGTAATCTACGACAAATTCAAGTTGATTAAACTATTTAACCTCTTTGTACAACTTTAAAAAATGCCAAAAGTGTTTTCCTTTTTCTAAAATCCATTAAATCCTTCTTAAAATTTCTTAAAATCTTGGGGACACCCTGTATATTCCACTCGGGTCGGGACACCCTGTATATCCCACTCTGGTCGGGACACCCTGTACATTCCTATCAGGTCGGGACACCCTGTATATCCCACTCTGGTCGGGAGACCCTGTATATTCCACTCTGGTCGGGACACCTGTACATCCGCTCTTGTCGGGACACCCTGAAAAACCGCTCTGGTTGGGACACCCTGTAAATTCCACTCGGGTCGGGACATCCTGTACATCCTACTCTGGTCGGGACACCCTGTAAATCCCACTCTGTTTGGGACACCTTGTAAATCCCATTCTGGTTGGGACACCCTGTATATTCTACTCTGGTCGGGTCACCCTGAACATCCCACTCTGGTCGGGACATCCTGCACATTCCACTCTTGTCGGGACACCCTGAAAACCCGCTCTGGTTGGGACACCCTGTAAATTCCACTCTGGTTGGGACACCCTGTATATTCTACTCTGGTCGGGACACCCTGTACATCCCACTCTGGTCGGGACACCCTGTACATCCCACTCTGGTCGGGACACCCTGTAATTCCCACTCTGGTCAGGACATCCTGCACATTCCACTCTTGTCAGGACACCCTGAAAAACCCGCTCTGGTTGGGACACCCTGTAAATTCCACTCGGGTCGGGACATCCTGTACATCCTACTCTGGTCGGGACATCCTGTACATCCCACTCTCGGGACACCCTGTAAATCCCACTCTGTTTGGGACACCTTGTAAATCCCATTCTGGTTGGGACACCCTGTATATTCTACTCTGGTCGGCACACCCTGTATATCCCACTCTGGTCGGGACACCCTGTAAATTCCACTCTGGTCGGGACACCCTGCATATCCCACTCTGGTCGGGACACCCTGTATGTCCCACTCTGGTCGGGACACCCTGTATGTCCCACTCTGGTGGGACATCCTGTATATCCCACTCTGGTCGGGACACCCTGTATATTCCATTCTGGTCGGGACACCAGTATGTCCCACTCTGGTCGAGACACCCTATATCCCACTCGGGCCGGGACACCCAGTATATCCCAATCTGGTCAGGACACCCAGTATATCCCACTCTGGTCGGGACACCCTGAACATCCCATTCTGGTTGGACACCCTGTAAATCCCACTCTTGTCGGGACACCCTGAACATCCTACTCTGATTCGGGACACCCTGTATACTTAATGTCATGAAATAGCATATCGTCGCGTTAGTTTTAACACCGCCCACCGGATAAGTCATTTTTTATCAATTTTGAGTTAGGCATTGTTTCTGATGGTAAATTTTGCGGAGAATCGAATTCCGTTGGTAGTTTAACCGTATTACCAACAGAAAACGCGTAGTTCACGATTTAGCCAACATGTGATGCATTGATTCCAATGAGAAATTAATCCGTATTTTGGCTCTCCTGAAAACCTTGAAAAAATGACTTGTCCGGTGTTAGAACTAACACGACGAAATTATTCTTAACTGCAGTTTAAATTAATGATACCTCTAAATCATAGGATGAAAGATCTTTGTTGCATTTGTCCACATGAAATTGAAGTTGACAGAATTCAGAGGATGCTCTTTCTAAAATTAAGAAATCTACGGGTTCGCTTTCCAGGGCTGAAGATAAAATCGTTTTTAATTTTTGCAAAGAAGAATGTACACGACTGAGGCTTCTTAAACTTCGCTTTTTCTCTCTGAGCTCATGGCGAACTATCAGCTGGTTTTTCATTTCGTTGAGCGCAGAATCAAGGCTTGATCTTACTTCCTAAAAACGATATAAACAAAAGTTTAAAATTAAATTCATTTTTTACAAGTAGCTCTTCTCTTAGTTGGCCCATAGGAGTTTGTATTTTTTTCATCGCTTTGTCTAAACCAATGAGGTTGCTCGAAAGATTGACGAAATCAGCATAATCTTTGTTTATGAGGTCTATAAGGGCTGATCTGAGTACTTTGAGGTAGATACCGAGGTCATCTCTCATCGTTTCAAGATTCGCTTTGTTCCTATGATCTTTAAGGAATTTGTCGACAGAAAATGAGTCCTGAAAAAATTGTTATGTGTTATACAGGGAGGGAAATTGCATATTACAACACCGTTGAGTGTAGTGGATTTTTAGAATTTCAAAAGATACAACTCACCTTAACAAAACAGGAACTGTCGAAACATAATTGGGAAGGACCCAGTGGGACAACTGGGTCCTCTTTTTCGCCACTCATATTTCTTAGATGTTAGCTCATTAAAAATGAAAGGGGAGAAAAAAATTAAAATAAAAAGGGAAAGAAATGAAAATACGCCCTGAGAGGCCGATGAAAAAGTTGATAAAACGCATTTATAACCTGACGTGGAAGAAGACTCAGAGCTAGAAACACAAAATTCAAAATTTCCCTCAAATACTCAATGTTTTCCAACCGGGCTTTTTCTCGAACACAAAATTCAAAATTTCCCTCAAATACTCAATGTTTTCCAACCGGGCATTTTTTCTCGAAGGTTATGGTGGTGTTTTGAATCTAAAAACGTGTTTTTCTTTTTGTCTCTTCATTTATTTTAAAAGAGAAAGAAAAATCTTAAAATGGGGACGATCGTTGAGAAAATCGCGGCGATCGAAGCCGAGGTAAAATATAATTTTTATATTATAATCTTTATTCAAAAAGTGCCAAAATGAGTGTCTTGTAAGATTGACAAATTGCCGAATTAATGATAATTATGATTTTAGATGGCGAGGACGCAAAAGAATAAAGCGACTGCTGGACATTTAGGGCTGTTGAAGGCACGTTTGGCGAAACTACGACGTGAGCTGATTACGCCGAAAGGAGGCGGCGGTGGAACCGGCGAGGTTTCGACGTCGCCAAAACCGGTGATGCCCGTATCGGATTTGTTGGTACGTTCGTACTTAAAGAAAGGAAAATCCCTGCGAAGTTTTGTTAGTCCCAGAAATGCCTGTTGATGGTTGATGGCATTACAGCAATGATAGTACCATCCGTGGCAGTCGATAGCATCGATGCTACTGAGCGTAGCTGTAGGTGGTGTTAAGTTTCAATAGTCCCTGAAACGCCTGTTGATGGTTGATAGCATTATAGCGATATAGTACCATACATGACATTCGATAGCATCGATGGTAGTGGGTATAGCTTTGGTTGGTTGATAGCTCTGGAAATGTTTGTCAAAGGTGGATTACTTTAAGGTGCCTTTTGGCCCAGAAATACCCTTTTTGGGTTATTACCAGACATGCCTGTTGATTGATAGCATTATAGCGATATAGTACCATACATGGCAGTCGATAGCATCGATGGTACTGGGCATAGCTGTAGGTGCTTGATAGCTCTGGAAATTGCTGTCAATGGTCGATTACTTTAAGACGCCTTTTGGCCCAGAATACCCTTTTTTGGGTTATTACCAGACATGCCTTTTGAGGTTGATAGCAATATAGTACCATACATGGCAGTCGATAGCATAAATGGTACTGGGCATAGCTGTAGGTGGTTGATAGCTTTAGAAATGTCTTTCAAGGTCGATTATTTTAGGATGCCTTTTTGGCCCAGAAAACAACCTTTTTAGGGTTAGTACCACCCATGCCTTTTGATGGTTGATAGCATTATAGCAATGATAGTACCATACATGGCAGTCGATAGCATTGATGGTACTGGATATAGCTGTAGGTGGTTGATAGCTCTGGAAATGGCTGTGCAAGCAAGATTACTTTTGGAGATGCCTACACCACACTTTTTGGCCATCGATGCATCGACTGCGATGTATGTACCATTATTGCTATAATGCTATCAACCATCAAAAGGAATGTCTGGTACTAACCCATAAGATGCCTTTTGGCCCAGAAACACAATTTTTGGGTTATTACCAGACATGCCTTTATGGTTGATATCATTATAGGTATAATAGTACCATACATCGCAGTCGATAGCATCGATGGTACTGGGCATAGCTGTTGGTGATAGCTCTGGAAACGTCTGTCAAGGGTCGATTACTTTAAGACGCCTTTTGGCCCAGAAATACCCTTTTTTGGGTGGGTACCAGACATGCCTTTTGATGGTTGATAGCATTATAGCAATGATTGTACCGGAGCTGATTGGCCTTCTCAAGGAGGAACGTTGCCCCAACCTTCCTACACCTCTTTACCTCTGTAGAATGCTTTTTCTTAGCTTCTTTTTCTCAGTTTTTTCACTGGGAATCCAAGACTGGTCCGCCAGGCTCCCTGAGGATTTTAATCAATTTTTCTGTTTAGGTTTTCCATCTGTTGGAAAGTCAACGCTTCTAACAACTCTGGCTGGCGTTTATTCTGAAGTTGCTGCCTACGAGTTTACAACTCTTACGACTGTTCCTGGCTGTATAAAATATAAAGGTGCTAAAATCCAGGTACTTCATTTTTGTATAGACATTATTTTAATATTTGTTTAGTTACTTGATTTACCTGGTATCATCGAAGGAGCGAAAGACCGATGGTTTGTTAACTATCTAAACTTTGCACACAATTGTCTCATTTCAGGTGCAACAATCCGAACTTGATTTGGACACCGTGAAGACAATTTTTATCTGAATATAGAATCCACATGCTGACATCACTTTAAGATATGATGCTACAAGTGATGACCTTATTGATGTCATTGAAGGAACCGAGTTTACGTCCCATGCATTTATCTTTTAAACAAAATAGGTAAAATCCTCATTTCTCTAAGGCATTCTCACGGGGGGGGGCGCTGAGAATTACTGTGGGGCGTTACGCAAAATTTGGGTATTTATCTTTTAAACAAAATAGGTAAAATCCTCATTTCTCTAAAGCAGCGATTCTCAACGGGGGGTGGTAACGCTGAGAAATTACTGTCGGACGTTATGCAAAATTTGGGTGTAGGGGGATATGGCTAAGTGGCCAGCCATGGTTAGCGTGAGTCCTTTTTTTTTAAATTTTATTGCCACCTGTTAAGTAAAGGGCAAAAACTTAACTGCCGGTTAAAATATTAAACCGGCCCGTTAAGTCAAGGGCAAAAACTTAACTGCCCGTTAAAAAATTTAACCGGCCCGTTAAGTAAAGGGTAAAACTTAACCGCCCGTTAAGTAAAGGGCAAAAAGTTAACCGCCCGTTAAAAAAAATTAATCGACCCGTTAAGTAAAGGGCAATACTTAACCGCCGGTTAAAAAATTAAACCGGCCCGTTAAGTCAAGGGCAAAAACTTAACCGCCCGTTAAAAAATTTAACCGGCCCAAGTAAAGGGTAAAACTTAACCGGCCCGTTAAGTAAAGGGCAAAAAGTTAACCGCCCGTTAAAAAAAATCGACCCGTTAAGTCAAGGGCAAAAACTTAACCACCCGTTAAAAAATTTAACCAGCTTGTTAAGTACAGGGCAAAAAGTTAACTGCCCCATAAAAAGTTTACTGGCCAGTTAAGTAAAGGGCAAAAATTTAACCGGCCTGTTAAGTAAAGGGCAAAAATTTAACTGGCCTGTTAAGTAAAGGGCAAAAATTTAACCGGCCTGTTAAGTAAAGGGCAAAAAGTTAACCGGCCCATTAAGTAAAGTGCAAAAAGTTAACCACCCGTTAAAAAATTTAACCGGCTTGTTAAGTAAAGGGCAAAAATTTAACCGGCCCGTTAAGTAAAGGGCAAAAATTTAACCGGCCCATTAAGTAAAGGGTAAAACTTAATCGCCCGTTAAAAAGTTAACCGGCTCGTTAAGTAAAGGGTAAAACTTAACCGGGCCCGTTAAGCAAAGGGTAAAAACTTAACCGCCCGTTTAAAATTCAACCGGCCCGTTAAGTAAAGGGCAAAAATTTAACCGGCCTGTTAAGTATAGGGCAAAAATTTAACCGGCCTGTTAAGTAAATGGCAAAAAGTTAACCGGCCCATTAGTAAAGTGCAAAAGTTAACCGCCCGTTAAAAAAATTAATCGGCCCGTCAAGTAAAGGGCAAAAACTTAACTACCCGTTGAAAAATTTAACCAGCCCGTTAAGTAAAGGGCAAAATTTAACCGGCCCGTTAAGTAAAGGGCAAAAATTTAACCGGCCAGGGCAAAAATTTAACCGGCCCGTTAAGTAAAGGGCAAAAATTTAACCGGCCCATTAAGTAAAGGGTAAAACTTAATCGCCCGTTAAAAATTTAACGGCCCGTTAAGTAAAGGGTAAAAACTTAACCGGGCCCGTTAAGCAAAGTGTAAAAACTTAACCGCCCGTTTAAAATTCAACCGGCCCGTTAAGTAAAGGGCAAAATTTAACGGTAGAGTCTAAGGTAATATATTATTATTGTTTTCAGATCAGATAAGCATCGAAGAATTAGACAATTACAAAATCCCTCATTGTGTACCAATTTCGGCGCATCATAAATGGAATTTTGACGATTACTTGAAAGAATGTGGGAATATCTGAAACTAACGAGGATGTACGTTTTCTATTTTACAATTTTCTTTTTATTGAATTTTTAGCTATACTAAACCGAAAGGACAACTTCCTGATTACAATTCTCCTGTCGTTCTTCACTGAGAGAAAAAGCATTGAAGATTTCTGCAACAAACTCCATAGAACTATAGCTAAAGAATTTAAATAGTAAGGTTTTTATTTTTAAAAAAGTTAATTTTTTAATTTAATTTTCAGTGCTCTCGTCTGGGGCTCCATCGGCAAGGATCACGTTTTGAATGATGAAGATGTTGTTCAAATTGTGAAAAAGTTTAAAACAATTATTTATATTTTGATTTTTAACAAAGATGGTTGAAAATGTTCTTTTTTTTGTCCTTCTAAACCTCATATGATTAGAAAAAAATAGTTTTTATAGAAAAAAATGGAAAGAAACAGAAAAATCATCTCCTTTGACAAAAGCGACTGAAAATGAAAGCTTTAAACATATTGAGCTTAACAGCGACTTTCGGGATAACATTTCAGATTTTCAAGTTCTTCATTTTAATAATTTCAGAGAAAGTCTGATTATGATTGTGAATTTATTATGCTTAATGATGTCAAAGATGTTGTGTTATTCACATATTCTGGGAATTTGAATAGTTTATTTGTTGAATTGTTCTATACTCAAGCTTTTGACCAGTTTTTGCGATCTTTGATTATTTATTTTCAGTATTATGCTAGAGTAAGATTGTTTTTTTGGTTTAATAATTTGATAGCTTTGGTTTATTGCGGAGAGGTGTAAACTGAAGAAGAGGCATATAAAGCATCCGATGACTGAGGTACATGAGAAGGTATGGCAGGATCAGCTTTCCGATTGAGATTTTTGGTTGCTCGAGATTATACGCGATTCTCGGGTGAACAATACAAGGAGATTCCATCATTTTTTTAGTCGGACACAGACACCAGAATGCGACCGGACACTTTATGAAAATATAAAAAAGTTTCTTTACGATTGTCGAGGTCGTTTTGTCCGAAAGAGGGAACACCGTTATTCATGTATGAATTTGACAACGGGAAAATTTTTATGAGTTTTTTAGGATGAGTTTGACAGGCTTTTTAGCACCGGGACGATAAAAGGGAATAAAAAAAGAAAATGACGAAATTGACGTTGATTTAGAAAAATGATTGCCCTAAACTTCAATTTAAGTCTCCGTGATAAAAGAACTTTATCGTCCACATCGAAATCCTCTTTTGAAAGAAATCGGAGTAAAACCTCTCGCATCACAGTAAGTCCAAACTCTTAAGGCCCAAAAAAGATAGACGCTTTAAAATCGGTTTCTACTGATCAAATATGGGGAAAAAAAAGACAAAAATCCTGGTTTTATGGACATTGAAAGCCTGAAGTAATCTTATCAGAAAAAATTAGGGGTTTTCTGGCCAAAAAACTGAGGAAACACTCGAATAATCAGTTTGTAAGGTGGTTTTTGTCCAAAATCAAATAAAAGAAGTATAACGGGGGAAGTATAATGGGGGAAGTATAAAGAAGGGGAAGTATAACGGAGGGAAACTACAAAGGAGGGGGAAGTATAAAGTTCCTAATGGTAAATGGGGTTCCTCCGTTTTTTGATTCCTGTGAACATGTTCCTAATGGTAAATGGGGGTTCCTCCGTTTTTTGATTCCTGTGAACATCAGGAAAATTGGATAAAAGTACTAGTTTGAAGAGCTTCCAACGAAAACATGCTTAAAGAGAAGTAAAATAGGAGGGGAAGTATAACAGAGGGGAAAGTATAACAAGTTCCTTATGGTAAATGGGGGTTTTCTCCGTTTTGGATTTCCGTGAAAATCACGAAAATTGGATAAAAGCACTAGTTTGAAGAGCTTCCAACGAAAACTTCCTTAAGAGGACTAAGAATATAGGAAGGGGAAGTATAACGGAGGGGAAAGTATAAAGGAGGGGAAACTACAAAGGAGGGGGAAGTATAACGGAGGGGAATTTTTTTTTCGAAAAAATTTTCAAGTTTTTTTCCCGAAAATTTTTCTAAGTATCAAGGTAAAAATAATGGATTTTTACCCAAGGGAGGTCCCTCTCGTAACGGGTGGAAGTATGAAATTTCTCCTACTAAAATGATATTTCATGTAGAAAAAAATAATTTTTTTTACACCAAAAATTCTTTAAAAATATAAGGAGTAATTGGTGAAAATTTGGTGAAAATCGGACCAAAGGTTCGGCGGAGCGAATTTTTTTGGTGAAAATTTGGTGAAAATCGGACCAAAGGTTCGGCCGGAGCGAATTTTTTAAAATTTCAAACAGATATCTCCGCCATTTTATCGAAATTCAAAATCGCCCTCGTTTCTTGTTCACCAACTAAAGAAAATTTGGTGAAGATCGGTTGAAAACTGTGGCCATAAAGTGTTCCGGAAAAAAATGCTACGGCCGGCCGGCACCACAACAAAGTTGAGATCGGTATAGATCCATATTCGAATTTATCCTCCGGGGTCTGGAAGACCCCAAAAACCCGACGTGGGGGGGGGGGGAGTTGGACGTCAGACAATAGAAAAGGTTCTTTTTTGGTGTTTTATGATCAAAAAATAGTGAAAAATGACCGAAAACCGATAGAGACCTCTTAAGATAGAGAAAACTGTAGTCTTTTGGCCGAAAGAGAGGGAGATGAGAAAAGCGGAAAATAAATCTGGTCAAGGCAATAGACAATGCCTAAAATAATTTATTTTTTTCTTTTTACAGTCCAATGAGGTCACCATGGGGATCGAACTCGCGTATTTGTGTTCTGAAAATTTTATTCCGAAGCAATATATCTCTAGGAGTATTAGGATTGTTGAGAAAGCAATACGACCCACTTTTAAGGAATCCAGATTTGACCATCGAAGGCGAACGTTTCTCATTGTACGACGTCAAAATCGCAACTGTCTTCGGCGAAATCATCGTCGATCGACTTCAAGCTTACTCAATTGTCCACAAAAGAGATATAAATCAACCTTATAAGTACAGAAAAAAAAAAAATAGAAATTCTAAATATTTTTTTTCAGTATAGATGATTTATGAAATAATGTGTATCAATTTGAAGAAAGAAAGGCACAGATTGAAGGAGTTATGGCATGAAAATGAGGATGAAAAATCTCGATGGAACTACGAAGGGGATGTAGATATCGTTCACGGTGCTGGTGAAATTCAAAGGCAAAAGATTCAGCCAAACGCGGAAAACGAAGATGTGATTAAAGCCAGCCTTTTTCAAAACGCAGAAGATGGAAAAATCGTTAGTTCGAAAGTTTCTCCTTCAGATTCATTAAACGATTTACACACGCCGACTTCTTCCGCTGAAAAAGATTTCACCAGAGAAAGAAATTCTCAATTATTACAAATTTAATTTTTCAAACACGAATTTAATTTTCAAACATAAAAAAAGTTTTACATTTTATTTTTTCCCCATTTTAACATTTACATTTTGTCTATAAATTGCAATGAAGATATGTTTTAATCTGAATTAAAATTTACAGCCTTATTTTTCATAAAGATATATCAAAAGTCAAATGTTCTGTGACACTTAAATGCCAGAGCGGTGTATCACAGGGGGAGCTGTTCACGTTTGACGACTCCGAGGGAGACGGCGATTTGTTTCGTTTTGGTGACGACTTGCTCTTGGACGAGAGCGAATGCGGTCGCGACTAAAACAAGACCGAAAAGAATGTAGAGACAAAACGCGAGAAGTTGAAGTTGTCCTTCGATCCTCTTCGTCCCCTTCCGGGCACCATATCGCTCAATCCGATCGTCGTCAGAGCAGTAAACGTAAAATAAAGTCCTTCTAGATACGTCCGCCTTTCCCAAGCTGCGTAAAGCCACGCACCCAAGCAGACATCCGAGAAGTATCGAAAGTGTCAGAAGGGCCGGAACTGGCGCTTTTTGTGGCCGTGGGATCGCCCTTGAGGGAGGAGGAGGAGGCGTCCCTGGTCTTCCATCACCACGCCAAATTAACGGCATTCTACTTGGAGTGTCATTTACTGTTTCACTAAAGAAAAACAAAATGATTAACTCAATAATAACTTAATTACCATCGATTTTCTAATTCGTCATCATCACTGTCGACTCCTGAATTCGACCTAGGAGCGTAGTCAAGCACGCTGTCCAAAGATGTTAGACGGCAAACTCTCCCGCATCCGCCACCGACCACCTCAATATTTCTCATCCTACCTCTTTCCTCAAGAGGATACTCCATCCTTTCTATAAACTCATGTAGTACCATCTTAAAAAAATCTTTTTTACCATTATTTTTTGGCTGATTAGCTGAACAGCAGCACATATAATAGTAGGCACTTCGAATAATGTCGGCGAGAAGGGAGCCGAGATGAGTGAGGCAGACAAGCATCAAAGGGACCCCGAGAGCGTAAACCATCGTCGCTAGTTTTCCTTCGACTGTTTTTGGACCTAAATTTCCACAACCTAAAAAAAATTAGAAAATTATGTTGGAAATCTCAAGCTTGTTAGAAGATCTTCTACGGTAATCACTGAGAGAATGAATTTGGGAAATGCAAAGTTCGCCCAAGGATGGTACCGAAGGTACCGAAAGGTGGGATGAAAGGACCCTTTTTGAAAGATGTCCGAAGACGAGGGCTCTCGAACAGTCAAGGGTGGACTAAGGTTAGAGGATCTTTAGCAATATTACAAGCTCATCAGAAGATCTTCGACGGTAATTCATTCCTTCGCCCGGTCGAAATTCATAGACGTTTGACGGCTATTTATGGCAATGTTATGAATGAGCGCTGTTGTTACGCTAATGTTACGAATGTTATAAATCGACGTTGTTACGGCAACATGTCGTATCAAGTTTGGGGCAACTTTTCGGTCATACGAAAATGGCGGTCATACGACTAGTTGATACACTCCTAATCATACGCAGTGTTTTCGTTCGCAATTTGCGGCTGTTTCAAGGCTGCCAATCGCATTTTTAATCATACCGTTCGATTCCCCGCGAAAATACGAACCCAGGGGTGTGCTTACCTCAAAATGCCCAATATGGTCATACGACATGTTGCCGTAACAACGTCGAAATAGCCGTCAAACGTCTATGAATTTCGACCTGGCGAAGTTTCTCCGCGTTTAGGAAATGGATGACGGAGCGAACTTTACAACCGGCGGGACTCGGCACCGGGACGTCCATCGCGAACGGCTGCCGTAGCAACTCTGGATAAGATAGAGATGAGACCAGTTGCGATGTGGAGGGGGAACTTCCCGCTACAAGCTAGTGCTACCATCTGGCAGAATACTTCGCCCATAGGTACGGCGGCAAAATACAAACGGTCTTTAATTTTTGGACATCCCGTACAAGCTCATCAGAAGATCTTCGACGGTAATCCCTGAGAGCCTGAGTTTGGGAAATGAGTTAGCGCAAGGAAGGTGCCGATGGTACCGAAAGGACAAGGTGGGGAGAAAGGACCCCTTTTGAAAGATGTCCGAAGACGAGGGCCCACAAGTCAGTCAAGGGTGGACTAGGGTTAGAGGACCTTTGGCAATATCACAAGCTCATCAGTAGATCTTCTATGGTAATCCACGAGAGCCTGAGTTTGGGAAATGAGTTCGCGCAAGGAAGGCGCCGATGGTACCGAAAAGACAAGGTGGGGAAAGGACCCTTTTTGAAAGATGTCCGTAGGCGAGGACTCTCGAACAGTCAAGGGTGGACTTGAGTTAGAGGATCTTTAGCATTATTACAAGCTCATCAGAAGATACTCGACGGTAATCCCTAAGAGCCGTTTGGGAAATGCAGAGTTCGCCCTAGGATAGCACCGAAGGTACCAAAAGATTGGGATGAAAAGACCCTTTTTGAAAGTTGCCCGAAGACGAGGGCTCTCGAGTCAGTCAAGGGTGGGCAAGGGTTAGAGGACCTTTGGCAATATCACAAGCTCATCAGAAGATCTTCTACGGTCATCACTGAGAGAATGAGTTTGCGAAATGCATAGTTCGTATAGGATGGCACCGAAGGTACCGAAAGGACTAGGATGGGGGATGATAAGACACCTTTTGAAAGATGTCCGAAGACGATGTGCACTCGAGTCAGTCAAGGGTGAACTTTTGCACCTTTGGCAATATCACAAGCTCATCAGAAGATCTTCTACAGTAATCCCTGAGAGCCTGAGCTTGGGAAATGCAGAGTTCACCCAAGGATGGCACCGAAGGTACTGAAAGGACTAAGTTGGGATGATAGGACCCTTTTTGAAAGATGTCCGAAGACGAGGGCGAGTCAGTCAACGGTGGACTTGTGTTAGAAGACGACCCGGGGAGTTCCGTGCTTGTGAAATGGTTATTCTCTTTTGATTCTTCAACAAGCGACCTTGACGAACCCGGAGATTGTCAACAAAGATTTACCTATAGTTGTGATGACTGTCAATGAATACAGCAGGGAACCGGTAAAATCCATTGAAGGTCAGGATCGAGCGTGCTTTCCCTCCCC
This sequence comes from Orius insidiosus, assembly GCA_014119065.1. NCBI lineage: Eukaryota > Metazoa > Arthropoda > Insecta > Hemiptera > Anthocoridae > Orius > Orius insidiosus. The sequence goes on from JACGAQ010000154.1 coordinate 154,877, forward strand.
TGCGTTCTGACCGCCTGTATCACGTTCAGTTCCAACTGGCGAAGCTGTTCGGTCACAAGGCGAGTCCAATTCCGCTGATAAAGAACATTCAATTTCTCTAAAAACAAAAATAAAAGAGAAAATTAATCGAAGTGTGAGTGAAAAGCCTTTTGTTCTCCGGAGATCAAAAGCTGCCTATAGTTTTGAACATCCAATTCTCCCTTTTGTCTATATCCCTTCTCGTTCTACATTCCGGAATTAATCGTGACACGATCAAGTCATTCTTCAAGTGTCTAAAGTCCAAAACTTATCAAGAATTATCATAATTATATCATTCTAAAAACTTTAAATATTTAATCATTTTTCAATTTAACTTTATTAACAAAGTTTTTAACAAGGGGAGTGAAGACGACAGGTAAAAATATTACATCTCGGCAAGAGATTGGATTCTTTCAAAAAGATGGTTTCCGCCCTAGGGAGGAAAGCAAGAAATTTTGGGTACTTCCCACCATAGAGTAATAAAACCTTTCAGTACAATGTACCATAGATTACGTGATTTGTTATAACTTATAACTATAAAAAAAAAAAGCATGAAAGGGAAGAAAACGGGAAAACATGTTTCTAGTCAGGTGGGGTTTAATGGGATTTCGTTCGTCTCACGTTGTTCCCTAATTAATTACTAGGTTCCGCCACAACAAAAACCCATCCATCACTTTCTCAACTCTTTCTTCCTCCCCTTTTTCCTCGCCATGTTTAATTCAAATATTCAGGATTTGAGATTATCGACACGCGCATTAGAGTAAACCATCAAGACCGGAAACGTTTGTCGGTCTAGTATAAGCAATGCGCCGTGAACGAACATCTCAATTGGGTCATTTAATCCCTTTTTTCAAGTAATGAAAGATCCCAAGGATTATCTTAGTAAGTCTTAAGATTTACTCGACAAAATGACCAATTGTTCAACCTTTTTTTCTTTTACAACAAAATTGAACAGACGGTATTTAATAAAATCTAACTTAAAACCAGACTCGACTTTTTTTGTTCTTCTTCTCGGTGAATGTCTTTAATGGCCCTTAGCGTAAGGAAGAAACCATCCTTTTAACGACCCTTGTTTTCCTAATCAGCTTAAAAGAAATCCGAGGAAAGTCCATTGATTCAAACGTTCTAAGATGTTAAGGAAACTCGCCAATCCCACAACATATATTTTTAAACTGAAAAAAGGGGAAAAAACTAGAGAAAATACTGAAAATGGTGGCTTGAGCTCACTACTTGGAGGTTCCGGGTTCGAATCCTCTGGCAGTGGGGAAGATTTTTAATTGAAATAATTTTTTCTACGGCTTTTCGTACAGAAAAAAAGCACGCAGATCAATTAATTTATAAATTTTAACTTCCTTAAAGAAGTTATTGAGATACCCTCCACGTCGGGTTTTTGGGGAAGGGTCTTCCAGACCCCGGAGGGTCAATTCCAATATTGATCTTTACCGATCTCAACTTTGTCTGTGGTGCCGGCCGGCCGTCCGTTTTTCCGCAACACTTTACGGCCACAGTTTTCAACCGATTTTCACCGAATTTTCTATAGTCGGTGAACAAGAAACTAACGAGGGCGATTTTTGAATTTCGAAAAAATGGCGGAGATATGTCGGTTTGAAATTTTAAAAATTCGCTGCGGCCGAACCGTTGGTCCGATTTTCACCAAATTTTCAGCAATTACCTTATATTTTTTAAGAATTTGTTGTAAAAAAATTATCATTTTTTTAAAGCATAAATTATCATTTTAGAAGGGAGAAATTTCATACATCCACGCCAGACGAGAGGGACCTTTCTTGCCAAAAATACCATTATTTCTACCTAGATACTTCCCCTCCTTATACTTCCCCCTCCTTTATACTTTCCCCTCCCTCTACATCCCCCTCCGTTGTACTTTCGTTCCCTTATCTTCCCCCTCCGTTATACTTCCCCTCTTATATTGTACTTCTTTAAGGAAGTTTTCGTTGGAAGCTCTTCAAACCAGTAGGTACATTTTTTTCTTTCCACCTGTGTTTTTTGGTTAATTGGAAAGGGTCCAAGGGCGCGCGAAAAAAGAGGAAGGAATCGAAGAGTAATTTAAGGTCGGACTTCTTTCTGTTGGCACTAGTAATGGTTTAATTGGAAGCACTAATTACGCCGAAGGGATTAGTAAAAGGCAATTAGTTCCTAATTCTATTGTTTATTGGGTTTTGACGGGAAATCGGAGCAAGGGCGAACTTTTTTTTTTCTTCACTCTTTTTAATCGATTTTTATCTTCCTATTTGTGTTTATCAGATTCCCTTTCAATTTGAGTAATTGGTTCGGTTTTTTTTTAAAAGCAAAGACTTTTAAACTTTCAAGATCAAGAAAAATTTTCAAGTTCTTAAAGTTAAATATATACAAGTTTATTATAGTCATAACTGTTTAATAAACATAAACCCATTTCAGCCTTTAAAATATGCAAAAGTGCTCTTGAATTAATTTTGGCTTTAGCCCTTTCAATTTGAGTAATTGGTTCGGTTTTTTTTTAAAAGCAAAGACTTTTTAAACTTTCAAGATCAAGAAAAATTTTCAAGTTCTTAAAGTTAAATATACAAGTTTATTAATAGTCATAACTGTTTAAATAAACATAAACCATTTCAGCCTTTAAAATATGCAAAGTGCTCTTGAATTAATTTTTGGCTTTAGAGAATCCGATGAAATCATCAAATTTGGTTTATAAGCACTAAAATGGGGTTGACAAAATTCTATTTTTGGGCAAAAAAATTCTTAAATTTTTGGAGTTTTAGCGCTGCGGTCGAGGAATGATGCGTCGCGGTCCCCTTGTCTTCCTTCTCGTGGAAGAGATATCCAAATAGTAGCCCGCATTGCAGTCTAAGAAGGATTTTTTAGCACCTCCATTTTCTTTATCCACTTTGCCGCTTTTTCGTCTAAGAAAACCCTTTCATAGAATTTTTGGGCGTTTTATATATTTTGATAAAAAATGGTAACTTTTTAACTTCCTTAAAGAAGTTATTGTGATACCCTCCACCTCGGGTTTTTGGGGAGGGGTCTTCCAGACCCAGGGGGCAAATTCGAATATAGATCTACACCGATCTCAACTTTGTCTGTGGTGCCGGCCGGCCGTAGCATTTTTTTTCCCCCGACATAATAAAGTACCCATAAAACCCATAAAGTACCCCTTATGGTACTTAAAGTACTATACCACAGTTTTCATCCGATTTTCACCAAATTTTCACCAATTACTCCTTATGTTTTTAAGAATTTTTGGTGTAAAAAAATTGCCACTTTATAATAATTATTTTTTTTTTAGTAGGGAGAAATTTCATACTTCTACGCATTACGAGAGGCACATCCCTAGGCCAAAGAGTCCATTATTTCTACCTTGACACTTAAAAAATTTTTTTCGAAAAATGGAACTTAAAAAATTTTTCAAAAAAAAAAAGAGTTCATTACAAAAGAAAACCCGGAAAATTTTCAAAAAAATAGAAAATCGGAAAATTTATCGAAAAAAAGAACTTAAAAAATTTAAAAAAAGCACAAAAAAAAGGAAAACCCGGAAAATTTTTCAAAAAAATTGAAACTTTCCCCTTCCTTATTCTTCCCCCCTTTATACTTCCCTTTCCTTTATACTTTCCCTCCCTTCGTTATACTTTCGTTCCCTTATACTTCCCCCTCTGTTATATCCCCTCCATATACTTCCCCCTCCGTTTTTCCCCTTCGTTACTTCCCCCTCCTATATTGTTACTTCTCTTTAAGGAAGTTTTCGTTGGAAGCTCTTCAAACTATTACTTTACTACATTTTTATGCATTTTCCACATTTTTTAAGCCGAGGAGCCTCTTTTAAAGACGATATCCCGGTATTTTTCGTCCGGAAAACATTTTTTGAACTATTTTAGGATTTAACTCTCGAGATTACCGAAGTTTGGGAATTTTTATCGATTTTGCAGCTAAGATACTTCCTATTCATCAGGGACCTCATTTTCGGGCGTTTTAAATAATTTAATAAATTGAATAAAAACAAATCTTTTTTGCCGGTACGTCAAATTCATGTTAAAATCTCTCTCAAACTGGATATTTTACGTTAAAATTGGTTATTGCATTTAAACGAGAGATTGAAAGGCAATAATGACAAAGGTTGAAATGTTGCCAACTCTCTGGGATTGATAAGGTTAATTAAACGATCCCGAAACAAAAATAAAATGTCGATAATTACGTGTATACACGTGCATAATTAGCCTGGGAGCCTTTACATTAGGGGTGACCTCAGTTTGTAAATTGAGTTAGACCCATCGCCTCTCATCTAGTTATCTACTTCAGGTTACAAACTTAGGTGTCAACAGCCACCTCCTGTTTAATCAAACTTCCCTCCTAACTCCCTCTTGCCTTATTATCCCTTTTCCTACAAATTTGATTCCCTTCTTAAACTTCTCTTTTAAAAATAATTTTTTACTGAAGAAAAAGGTTTTGTTAGTTGAAAGCGAATCTCTGGAATCGAAGAAGGTTGAACGGGTTTAGGATTAAATTTGACGGGATTGTTGTTAAAGAAGGGCGAGAAAGGATCAAAAAAGAGGGGGAACCTTTTAAAATTCCACGAAGGGCGAAAGTAGAGGAAACGCGGCCCGTCGGGTAATTCGATAAGTCACCATCGTCTCAAATTGATCTACCGGCAAAATCACTTTTGGATAAACAAAAACTTGAAAAAACACTACTAAAGGGATGCTAGAAAAAAATGACAAAAAAAAAGTTTTGCACTAAAAGCTTAAAACAAAAGTTTTAGAGAGGTTCGAAATGTGTTAGATCTATCCAATTTTATCAAAGAGAAGTTATTGTAATACCCTTCATGTACGCTTTTTCAGAATTGAGTAGTGATCAGGTTTTCTATGTTGTCGGCCAGTTTTTTTCAGGAGAACTTCAATGCTGCAACTTTCATCTCATTTTCACCTTTTCAAAGTACCTGTTTTATTCTTTTGGAAGAGCTTCCAACGAAAACTTCAAGAGAAGTAACAATATAGGAGGGGGAAGTATAAGGGAGGGGGAAGTATAACGGAAGGGGAAGTATAACGGAGGGGAAGTATAACGGAGGGGGAAGTATAGGAGGGGGAAGTAACGGAGGGGATGTAAAACGGAGGGGGAAGTATATGGGAGGGGAAGTACAACAGAGGGGGAAGTATAAGGGAACGAAAGTATGAAGGAGGGGGAAGGATAAAGGAGGGGAAGAATAAGGAAGGGGGAAATTTTAATTTTGTAAGTTTTTTTTTTTAATTTTCCTAGTTTTTCTTTGAAAAATTTTCTATGTTTTTTTTTTCAAAAATTTTGGGTTTTCCTTTTTTGCCCTTTTTTTGTCAAAAAATTGTCTAAGTTTTTGATTTTTTTTTTCGAAAATTTTTCCAAGTGTCAACGTAGAAATTATGGGCTTTTTGGCCTACGGATGTGCCTCTCGTAATGCGTAGAAGTATGAAATTCTCCCTACTAAAAAAAATTAATTATTAAAAAGTCTCAATTTTTTTACACCAAAAATTTTTAAAAAATATAAGGAGTAATTGGTGAAAATTTGGTGAAAATCTCCGCCATTTTTTCGAAATTCAAAAATCGCCCTCGTTACATTCTTCTTCACCGGCTAAAGAAAGTGTGAAAATTTGGTGAAAATTGGATGAAAACTGTGGTTAGGGTGGTTAGGGAGGGTTAGGGATGGTTAGGGGACTGGAAGACCCCTCCCCAAAAAACCCGACGTGGTGGGTATCACAATAACTTCTTTAAGTAAGTTAAAACTCCTAGGGAAATTCGGGATTTTCACGCCTGTTCTATGTGGCCCGATTGGGCGAAGACTTTCTCCCACAATGTTGAAAGGACTTTTTGACCTTAGTTCAAGGGTTGTTTAAAAGGTGTCGAAATCTAGTTGAAAAATTCTTTTCAAAATGGGCCGGCTTAACACGTTCAAAGTGGGCGATATTATTCTTGAAGTCTTTTTTTTTGTGTCAGCGTAATAAACAGGTCAAGATAAAAGACTTGATAAAAGAAGATGAATATCGCAGGGGTCGAATCGAATAAAAACTCCATTTTAAAGATAGAAATCGAGGTAAATAAACGGAAAAAAAAAAAAAACAGGTTTTTCCCGGAGTATATTAAAGAAAAAAGAGGAAATGCTGATGTGGCTACCCGCAGGGCACTCTAATCCACTCCTGGTAACAGATATCTCTCCCCTTCTCATCCGCCTCTTTTGTTCCTCTCGCAATTCATTTCAAGTCACACTTGAATAATCCTAATTCAAATCCTTTTCCCGACGGGAAAGCCGCTAATCTAATGAACGTTTCTCGAATGAGTTAGGACTTTAACGAACTCCTTTGGGAAACTTACAAGATTTTTATCACTTTCGTCTTTTGCACAAAATAAAAACTTCAGATCTAACTGAAGTAGAACATGAAAAAAGTACTTGTTTGAAGAGCTTCCTACGAAACCTTCCTTAAAGAGAAGTAACAATATAGGAGGAGGGGGAAGTATGGAGGGGAAGTATAACGGAGTGGGAAGTAAATGGGAGGGGAAGTATAACGGAGGGGGAAGTATAAGGGAACGAAAGTATAACGGAGAATTTTCCAAGTTAGTTTTTCGAAAAATTTTCTAAGTTTATTTTTGAAAAATTTTCCGAGTTTTGTTTTTTCCAAAAATTTTCCGAGTTGTTTTTTTTTGTAAAAAAATTTTCTGTTTATTTTTTTGAAAAATTTTCCGGGTTTTCTTTATTAAATGAGCCCTTTTTTTTGAAAAATTTTTTAAGTTCTATTTTTTCGAATTTTTTTTTTCAAGTGTCAAGGTAGAAATAATGGGCTCTTTGGCCTCGGGATGTGCCTCTCGTAATGGGTAGAAGATCGAAATTTCTCCCTACTAAAAAACAACAATTAAAAAGTGGCAATTTTTAACACCAAAAATTCTTTTTTTTAAGTTCTATTTTTTCGAATTTTTTTTTTCAAGTGTCAAGGTAGAAATAATGGGCTCTTTGGCCTCGGGATGTGCCTCTCGTAATGGGTAGAAGATCGAAATTTCTCCCTACTAAAAAACAACAATTAAAAAGTGGCAATTTTTTAACACCAAAAATTCTTTAAAAATATAAGGAGTAATTGGTGAAAATTTGGTGAAAATCGGACGGCCGGCCGGCCGGAACCACAGACAAAGTTGAGATCGGTGTAGATCCATATTCTAATTACCCTCCTGGGTCTGGAAGACCCCTCCCCAAAAACCCGACGTGGAGGATATCATAATAACTTCTTTAAGGAAGTTATAGGGAAGCAGCATATAAGATCCCACCGAGAATGATATCAGAAGTGGGATAAAAATTTGCTCTTTTAAGCCTCACCGTCCTCCAGGTACTAAAATTTCTGAAAGTTCCCACTCTTCAGGCACCCAAACAGCTGAACAAATTTTTTTAAAAATCAATCACTATCCCTTTTTTATTTCGTTCAGAAAGTTATTTAAAGATAAGCCTTTGAAGGGAAAAATTGTCCATTTGCATAATTATGTTTGGCGTGAAGGAAGCGTTTAAGATTCACGAAGGCAAATCACGCAAGATTGTCAGCTCTCTTATTTTATTTATTCCTTTAAAATAGCCTATTATGGTTTTAAAATTAAATCCTCTTTTAAAAGAAGGTAAGAGAATTTTTTCTTTAAAAACGATGTGTTGGAAATGTCAAAATGGCGTAATCATAAAATAAGTATTACTTTTTAACTTCTTGAAAAACGTCCAATTATTCCGAACTGACTTAAGCCTTTGTGTGTCTTTCCGCTGAAAACTTTTAACATTCCGAAGGGATTTTGAAGAAAATGTCAACTTTGTTTCAAAACGGGAACGGCCAGGCGTTTTCCGAGAGCGTTTGTAATTGGTTTAATTCCCTCAAGTCCCTGCGGAAAGCCGGGAATCGAGAAATTTCATTATTTCAATTTCCTCGAAAAGTAAACGCTTCGAAGAAATGAAATTTCGTTTTTTTTTATAGATGAAATGCGGAAAACATTAAAAATGTACCAATTATATTCCCCAGTGGTTCTAGAGAATGTTGTACCAATCCAATCTTCCTTTTTTAACTTTTCTTAAAGAGAGTTATTTTTCAGTATCTTCCTTTCGTATTTATCTTAAAAACGTCGACTTTTTCAAAATTTTTGCCCAAAAGTTTTTTTTTTTCTGAAGCTCGTGGAATAAAGCGGACGCCGAAAGGGTGCACTGACAAATGTGCCAACATCAACCCAGCAAACTTAACTCCGTTTTCATCCTTTTATTCAACTTTGAATAAAAGTAAAGCCAAAATTTCGACTCAAATAACCCCAACGTTTGCGGGGAGTTTAAACATCAAAAGAGATTCCTTGTTTTAATTTAAAGAAAGAGGTTTTTTTTTTGCTTAATTGCGAGCCTTTCTGGAGTTAATTTCTGAGAACATGTTCCGCCCTACTCAAGTGGCCTTAATTAAAATCTTGAATTTTGTTAAATCTGAATTTTCATTGATTTTAATTAATTTTTAGTATTGAGAGTTTTCCATTAAGGTTTTAAAATATTATCTTTGTAAACAAAAAAATTTAAAACGCTTTTTTCCCCCCGAGGTTTTAAACTTGCTCATCCCTTTTAAACAAAAAAACGGAACTCCTTTTTGTATTTTTTTCGAACTTCAAATTTAAAAGAAACTTGTAACAACTTTTTCATCTATCAACACTCCCGTTATTGCAAGTAAGAAGTCGTTCGGGCTTTATGGTAATTCATCCATGTTTTACATATGCATGTAGATAAGGCATTTACATATAAAGTGTACTAACATTTGTAGAAAAGTCAATTTTTTTAAAACGTATGAATAAAATCGATTAAAATTTTATTCATAGAATTCGCAATAAAAAAAATAAATATTAAAGGAGCATTAGTTTATAAAAAATATTCTGAAAAAGTTTTTTTTAAACCAATTTATTTCTCATCCACTTTTTTATTTGATGCGTGGCCAGCTTTTCAAGAACTTTGAATTGATGAATTCGTTAATAGCTGGAATCAAGTGAAATGGAAATTGGGGGAAAAAAATAGAAGGGGCTTGTGTTTTTTTCTTTTTTTCGTCCTCTTTTATATCACAATGAAGATTGGCATATTTTAAAAGAAATTCGTTGTAGTGGTAGTGAGGAAATCGATTTATTTCACATCAAGTAGGAAGCCCCGGAAAATTCGTTTATACCTCTTTTATATGTGAAAAAATGCCGGAAATTGACTGTTTTTCTCGGAAAAAAGAATTTTTTTTTTCAGGAAGAAAACGATTTCACGAACTTTCACACAAAAAAATTCGTCGAACTTGCATTCGAACCCTTGGCAAGAAGAAGGGCCCCAAGAAATTGAAATTATTTAATAACACCCCATATGGTGGAAAATGAGGTGCCTGACAATATGGCGTAAAGCTCCGCCAGTAACGTTTTTGTCCATAGATAAAGTACTGGTTTGAAGAGCTTCCAACGAAAACTTCCTTAAAGAGAAGTAACAATATAGGAAGAAAAATATGGAAAGGATATAGGAGGGGGAAGTATAACGTAGGGACGTAAAACGGAGGGGGAAGTATAAGAGGGAAGTATAACAGAGGGGAAGTAACGGAGAGGATGTATAAGAGAACGAAAGTAACGAAGGGAGGGAAAGTATAAAAGAGGGAAAGAATAAGGAAGGGGGAAGTTTTTATTTTTTTTTTTTCAAAAATTTTCCTAGTTTTTTTTCGAAAAATTTTCCGGTTTTTTTCCAAAAATTTTCCAGTTTTTCATTTTTTTTTTTGCTCTTTCTTTTTTCGAAACTTTTTTCTAAGTGTCAAGGTAGAAATAATGGGCTCTTTGGCCTAGGGATGTGCCTCTCGTAATGGGTAGAAGTACGAAATTTCTCCCTACTAAAAAAAAAAAAAATTTTTTAAAATTTCAAACAGACATATCTCCGTCATTTTTCGAAATTCAAAAATCGCCCTCGTAACATTCTTTTTCACCGCTAAGAAATAAAAATTGGTGAAAATCGGATGAAAACTGTAGCCGTAAAGTGTTCCGGAAAAAAATGCTACGGCCGGCCGGCATCACAGACAAAGTTGAGATCGTATAGATCCATATTCGAATTTATCCTACGGGGTCTGGAAGACCCTTCCCTAAAACCTGACGTGGAGGGTATCACAATCACTTCTTTTAGGAAGTTAAAAAGGCCCAATTTATAAGATTTTAGGTAAAATTTTGCTTTTTGAACCCCTTCGAGCTTTGCACGCTTCAAACTTATTTGCGTGTCCTTTTAATTGCACTTTCGTCACTAGGGTTGGGACCATTAACCGTCTCAATGCATGAATAATGCATCCGAATATCAAGCTCGAGGCCATGGAATGTGCTGTCAAAATACAATGACGACTCTCCCGCAGTATATCTTCACCTCTTTCTTCTACCACGCACGAAGATTCTATTGTATTACCGGAGATCTATGTGAGAACGTTTTTTTATTCCAAACGCTGCGCCCCTTTTTCATGATATAAAGTGTTAAATTTATTATAGACTTTGCCTTCGGATGGAAAGTATATTCGTTTTCATGCAAATGGCTCTAAATGTTGATACATCGTGAAATGTCTGCCTAGGGAAAACCGAGTATCTTTAGCGTAAATCGATGGACCGATTGAATTAGGACAAATGGTTTTTAGAGAAAGATTCTTTCTTTTTAACCTCCTTAAAGAAGTATTGTGATACCCTCCACGTCGGGTTTTTGGGGAAAGGTCTTCCAGACCCCGGAGGATCAAATCGAATATTGATCTTTACCTACTAACTTTGTCTGTGGTGCGGGCCGGCCGTCCGGCCGTCCATTTTAGTAGGCAAAATTTCGTACTTTACGCGTTACGAGAGGACATCCCTTGGGAAAAATATTATTTCTACCTCGCTACTTAAAAAATTTTTCGAAAAAAAAACAAACAAAAAAGCAATTTTAAAAAAAGAAAACTTATAAATTTTTGAACAAAAAAACAATTTTGTACTGTTTGGGTTTTAGATCATGCGTAATCGCGCAAATGGGGAAAACAAAAATAAAAAAAAGGGGTAATTAAAGGGTAATTAAAAAACAAAAAACAAAAAAACCTCCTCCTCCGTTATACTTCCCCTCCCTAATACTTCCCCTCCTTTATACTTCTCCCTCCGTTATACTTCCCTACGTTATACTTCCTCTTCCTCCTCCGTTATACTCCCCTCCTTTATACTTCCTCTCCCTTCACTCCCCTCCTTTACTTCTCCCTCCGTTATTTTGCTAACTGATTTTTACGAAGGAGGAAGCGATGTGGTACTTTTTGGAGCCAAATCCTAAGTCAACTTCCCCCTTACCCTACTTCCCCTCCTTACCCTACTTCCCCTCCTTTATACCCCCTCCCATAAATTCCCCTATCTTATACTTCCCCCTCCCATATAATTCCCTATCTTATACTTCCCCCCTTTATACTTCCCCTTCCTTAAACTTCCCCCTCCGTTATTTGCTAACTGATTTTTACGAAGGAAATATATTATGTGGTGCTTTTTGGAGACAAATCCTAAGTCAACTTCCCCTCCTTACCCTACTTCCCCTCCTTTATTACCCCCTCCCATATAATTCCCTATCTTATACTTCCCCCTCCTTTATACTTTCCCTCCCTTATACTTCCCCCTCCGTTATTTGCTAACTGATTTTTACGAAGGAGGAAGCGATGTGGTGCTTTTTTGGAGCCAAATCCTGAGTCAACTTGGACATCTGTGTCTAGCTAACTATTTTCATGTTTTATTTTTTTCTGTGGGTTTCAATTTATTCCAAAATTTCAACCCTTAATTCTATTTTTAAAGAACTTGATATTTATTAAAAACCATTTAGCACTCAAATCCTCCTTTTAAAATTTTCTGTTAATTTTTAAAGAACGCTAAAAATTTCGTGAAAAAGTAATTTTTTCCCTAAAAAAAGTACTACCTAGTTCGAAGAGTTTACAACAAAAACTTCCTTAAAGAGAAGAAACAATTTAGGAGGGGGAAAAAAAAAGTACTACCTAGTTCGAAGAGTTTACAACAAAAACTTCCTTAAAGAGAAGAAACAATTTAGGAGGGGAAGTATTAAAGGGAAAGTATAAAGGAGGGGAAGTATTAAAGAGGAAAGTATAAAGGAGGGAAGTATAAGGATGGAAGTACAAATGGAAGGGAAGAAATTTCAAGCATTTAGACAAATTCTTTTTTCAACAAGATTCATTCAAAATGTTGTTATTTTTGAAATTTTATTTTGTTTTTTATTTTATTTTGTTTTGAAAAAATTTTCTAAGCTTTTAATTGTTGTTATTTTTGAATTTTATTTTGTTTTTTATTTTATTTTGTTTTGAAAAAATTTTCTAAGCTTTTAATTTTTTTTTTCAAAATTATTTTATGTATCAAGGTAGAAATATTGGACTCTCTACCCAAGGGATGCCTCTCTCGCAAAGGGTGAAAGTATCAAATTTTTGCCTACTAAAAAACAAAATTTTTTTACTACCAAAAATTCGTAAAAATATAAGGAGTATTCGGTGAAAGTATATGGGAGGGGAAGTATAAGGGGAAGTATAAGTGAGGGGAAGTATAGTGAGGGGAAGTATAACGGAGGGGGAAGTATAAGTGGGGAAGTATAAGAGGGGGAAGTATAAGGGACGGAAGTATAAGAGAGGGGGAAGTATAAGGGAACGAAAGTATGACGAAGGGGGAAGTATAAGGGAGGGGAAAGTATAAGGAAGGTTAAGTATTAAGGTAGAAATAATGGGATATTTGGCAAGAGAGGTCCTCTCGTCAGGCGTGGAAGTATGAAATTTCCCCTACTAAAATGATAATTAATATTTTAAAAAAATGATAATTTTTTTACACCAAAAATTCTTAAAAAAATATAAGGAGTACATAATTGGTGAAAATCGGACCAACGGTTTGGCTGCAGCGCAGTTTTTAAATTTTCAATCAGACATCTCCGCCATTTTTCGAAATTCAAAAATCGCCCTTGTTCTGTTCTTGTTCACCGACTAAGGAAAATTGTGTGAAAATTTGGTGAAAATCGGTTGAAAACTTTGGCCTTAAAGTGTCCCGGAAAAAAATGCTACGGCCGGCCGGCACTAGAGACAAAGTTGAGATCGGTACAGATCAATATTCGATTTGACCCTCCGGGGTCTGAAAGACCCCCAAAACCCCTACGTGGAGGGTATCACAATAACTTCTTTAAGGAAGTTAATTAGACGAGAATTCGCCCATTTAGCACTCAAATCCTCCATTTAAAATTTTCTAATTTAAAGAACGCTAAAAATTTAAGTAAGATTTTCCTTTAAATATGGATTTTGTATTACTTAAGAAGGAAAAAAAAAAAAAAAATTATTTCTCCCTCACGGTCAGGGATCGGGTTTGAATTCGTATTCCGGATCTCTCGGGTCCGGTCTAATGAACTTTCTTTGAAGAACTTTTCAACGTCGTAAAGGCTGATCGAACCGATTTCGAGTGGAAGAGAGAGTAAAAAAGAAGAGGAAAAAGTTGAATAAAGGAATCCTTGTTTTAGAAGTGGCGAAGGCACCCAAAAGAAGAACCAATTGAAATAAGAAGAAAGAATTGGCTTCCCTTTTCGATTTCACGAAACCTTCATTTTTTATAAACAAAACAAATTTTAATTCGATTAAAACAATAAAAAAACTTAATTTTTATTACCTTGAGAAATAGGGAGAATACTAATTTTCTCCGAGGAAGGATAGCATCTCATTATTTTCACCGACCGCAATTTGGCTCCCTAATGAGGGAATGTCTGGGGAAAACTCGAGACACTTCGGGATTCTTAACTTAACGAATTCCTCATCCTTTTTCCTTACCTTCTCGAGTTTCGAAAATTACAAAAGGTAAAATCTCTGTTCTTGAAACGTGGAGTCAAAGGAATCGAAAATTCAATGAGTTAAAAGCCTCTTCGAACCTTCGCATTCACCATAACCGGCATCACATATTATGTAAATACAAGGAGTGTTTCATGTTAATGCGATCTGAAGCTCTTATCAGGAGCCTGACGGAGTAAAGCCTCAACTTTGTCAATTATCATAACTTTATTATCAAGAAGTACCGCCAGTTGTTTAGATTCCTCAAGAACTCTTAACGATATCTTAATCTCCTTGTAATTAATTTTCCCTTCAATATTTTTTTATACATTTCTATCCTTTAACACCTCACAAAAAACGCAGTTTCGGAAATTTTGGCAGTTTTCGGTACATATAAATCCAAACGGTGGTTATTACACTTGGCTTCCTTTCCAGGCGGCAATAAAAGTCCCCCTTGAGGTATTTTCAGCGGGAAAAACGTTATGGGCTTTTATATGAGAAATATAAAGACAGAAAGGACTATAGACGTTAACGAAGAAAATATGACCAATATCAAAAAAGGCAATTTTTTTTTTGAAAAATTTCCTTCGATTTTGAACTGAAATGGAAAGCAAAAAGGTTTTAAAAGTTAAAAAAGGCCGTCTGGCCGTAGCATTTTTTTCCGGAACACTTTACGGCTACAGTTTTCATCCGATTTTCACCAAATTTTCACACAAATTTCTTTAGCCGGTGAAGAAGAATGTAACGAGGCCTATTTTTGAATTTCGAAAAAATGGCGGAGATATGTCTGTTTTTTAATTTTAAAAAATTCGCTGCGACCGATTTTCACCAAATTTTTAAAAATTACTCCTTATATTTTTTACGAATTTTTGCTGCAAAAAAATTGCCACTTTTTAATAATTTTTTTTTAGTAGGGAGAAATTTCGTACTTCTACCTATTAAGAGGCACATTCGTAGGCCTAAGAGCCCATTATTTCTTCCTTAAAAAAAAATTAAGTAAAAAAAATTTCTTGAAAAACCTTAGAAAGTTTTTCGAAAAAACTAACTTGGAAAATTTTTTCGAATAAAAAAAGAAAACTTGGAAAATTTTTCGAAAAAAAAACTTCCCCTCCTTATACTTCCCCTTTCTTATACTTCCCCTCCCATATACTTCCCCCTCCGTTGTACGTCCCCTCCGTTATACTTCCCCCTCCTATATTGTTACTTGTCTTTAAGAAAGTTTTCGTAGGAAGCTCTTCAAACAAGTACTTTTAAAGGGGCTTCAGCTCAAAAATCTTCGAGAGCCTGGTCCCTCTAACTGATACACCCTGTATATCTGCGACAAAAAAAAAATCTTTTACCGAATTTTGTATGAGAGCTATGTATATAAAAACGGTTTCTTGTAATGCTATAATTAATGACCAATTTCCATTTTCCCTCTTGTAGGACGTACTCAGGGCGCCTGAGGCTACCGATTTTGCAGAGAGGGGTAATAAAATTGAATTCAATTTATTAGATTTATTTATGGCTTTTTTTTTAGGAAAGGGCGCCCTAAAAGGTTTTTTGTTGTAAAAAATTCAGACAATGAGCGTTTTAGTCAATTTTTGATTGAAAAGGAAAGTAGAAAACAAGTCATTTAAAGGGAGCGCATACGATTTATCCTGCACATTTATTTTTTTCTGTTATTAATTGATGCGATAAATTTAACCCCCAGAACCGGGAACCACATTCAGAATCGTCTGCCTTTAATATATCTGTCCGTTCTCGTTCATCCGGGCGTATTTTGAGGGCGGAATAAAAAGGGAAATGAATTTTTTTAATCCTGTGTGAATGACGTTTATTTTTCAAGATTAGAAAAAAAAGGAAGACTTTTTTAAAGGTTGTTTGTGACAATTAGAATGATTTGCGTGGGAATTAATCGACTGTTTCAAAGTGAGAAGGTAATCTAAACCTCCCTGAATGGGAAATGACGTTCAAGATATGGGCTTTATTACCATGAGGCATGGTTAAGCCATCAGGCCTAAAACTGATGGCCTATTCAGTGATTGAGGGGTGAGGGCGAGGTTGACCCTAAAGTGAACAGAGAGCCGTTTCTCGCTAATGGACAGAGGCGGAACCGCTCAATCATTAATGGCCTTCACACAAAGCTACAATAAACGTCTAGATTATAATCCTGTGCCTATTTATTCTATTTTCTGGTTTTAATTAACCGACGACGGTGGCCGTTTCGGATTTCAAAGCATTCGAGCGTGAAGTCAATACTGTTTTATTCAATTCAATTGTTAGAGAGGGGACTAACGTAGGATTGTAATAAAGGAGAGTAGAGCGGTTTTCATTACAAAGGATACTTCGAGCACTGACTTACACCGCATTTCTCCTTTTAGAACCATCCTGTGGTCACACTTTCCACTAAAAACCGAGTTAAGCCCATTGCATAAGATAAATATGAATGAATAACTATTGAATTTTGAGAACTCTAGGAGGTGATTTTCAAGGTATGAAATTTAAATTTAATGCAGTGGAGAAAGGCCAGGATTTTTCAAAAATGGACTAGGAAAACGCCCTGCAAGGAAGTCCGATGAAAAAAATATTGAGGAAAACGCCAATTTGATAAACATTTAGGTGGGATGTAGGTAAAAGCTTAAAAGGAGGCTTTACGGCAGAAACGCCTAAATGTGAGTACCAACCAACAAACCATATTTGCATGAAAAGCGAGAAAAATGGCGTTTTTGGCGAAGGAAGCTTTACAAACGTCCAAAACTCCAGTTGAGGTGATTTGGCCGAAAATCATTTTAAAAATAGAGTTTTTCTTACTCAAAAATGAAAGCGCAGCCGCAAAAGTGAATAATACAGCTGAAATTTCGGTAAAAAAGAGGATTCGCTTAAAAAAAAAAAAAAAAAAAAAAATTGAAAAAAATCCTTAAAATACGGGTTTCTCTTCCAAAAATACAAGGGGAAACTTCTTAAAATCCAATTAACTTTGGCTCTCTTGACAAAAAACCCAATAAAATGGCAAAAAAACAATAAACCTACCAAAATAGTGGGAAAAACGGAAAAAATTTCGGTAAAACTTTTTTTTTTGTTTGGACAAAAGAGCGAGAAAGACGGCCAAAAACCGTAAAAAGGAAGGTATTTTGACCGAGAATATATTGAAACAACCAAAAATAATTTTTTTCAAGTTTTTTTTTTAATTTTCCGAGTTTTTCTTTTTTTTTCAAAAAATTTTCAGTTTTTTTTTTTTTTTTTTTTGTAAAAGAGCGAGAAAGACGGCCAAAAACCGTAAAAAAGGAAGGTATTTTGACCGAGAATATAGGTATTGAAACAACCAAAAATAATTTTTTTCAAGTTTTTTTTTTTAATTTTCCGAGTTTTTCTTTTTTTTTTCAAAAAATTTTCAGTTTTTATTTTTTATTTTTTTATTTTTTTTTTAAAAGAGCGAGAAAGACGGCCAAAAACCGTAAAAAAGGAAGGTATTTTGACCGAGAATATATTGAAACAACCAAAAATAATTTTTTCAAGTTTTTTTTTAATTTTCCGAGTTTTTCTTTTTTTTTTCAAAAAATTTTCAGTTTTTTTTTTTTTTTTTTTTTGTAAAAGAGCGAGAAAGACGGCCAAAAACCGTAAAAAAGGAAGGTATTTTGACCGAGAATATAGGTATTGAAACAACCAAAAATAATTTTTTTCAAGTTTTTTTTTTAATTTTCCGAGTTTTTCTTTTTTTTTTTTCAAAAAATTTTCAGTTTTTTTTTCAAAATATTTCGAGTTTTCTTTTTTAAATTTGCGTTTTTTTTCCCCGAAAAATTTTCGAAGTTTTTTTCCCGGGATATTTTCCCGAGAGATGTCCCTCTGGTAAGGCGTGGAAGTATGAAATTTCTCCCTACTAAAATGATAATTAATGTTTAAAAAATGATAATTTTTTACTCCAAAAAATCGTAACAAATATAAGGAGTAATATGGTGGGGAAAATTTGGTGAAAATTGGTTGACAACTGTGACCTGTAAAGTGTTCCGCAAAAAAATGCTACGGCCGGCCGGCACCACTGACAAAGTTGAGATCGGTAAAGATCAATATTCGATTTGACCCTCCGGGGTCTGGAAGACCCTTCCCCAAAAACCCGACGTCGAGGGTATCACAATAACTTCTTTAAGGAAGTTAATTTGGCAGAACGCGCGCCGGAGAAAAACGGCCTCTATTTTGGTAAAAAGGTTGTTTATTGGCCATAATAGTAAGGTAAATAAACAAATATCCAGAAAAACGGGTATCACAATAACTTTCTTTATGGAAGTTAAAAAGGGATTTTTTAGCCGAAAAACTAAGATAAACACCAATTTGAGTTTGAGAAAATCTGAATAAGTTGGCCCTTTTGAGGGTTAAAATATACTCAGCCCGAAAATGAGGACGTTAAAAAAAGTGTATAAATCCCATAACGACTCTACTAAAAGGCAGTAAACCCTTTGTACGGGCCTAACAGGTCAAAGCCTCTAAACCACCTAGTTTGATAAGTTTAGTTTTAATTAAATCCACGTCGGAGGCTTTCACGCCCGGCCAAGAATGCCACGGTTGACCCGACGCCCTCTCCGCCATAATTCAAAAGCGAAATCCCCTCAAACAATACGCCAACGAGATAAAAATCACATAAAATATTTCCTTTTGATAAAAGGTGAAAGGGGAGGTTTACTAAATTGGAGGATCGCTTCTGAAGGTTCATCCGATTCCGCAACCTTTTGATCTTCCTAGGACGAAAAGGAGGTTTTACCCAGCGAGGTCAAAACTTCTGGCGGTCTAAGGCAATTTGTGATAATCTTCTTCCGTCTTTCAGCACATTTCCTTTTCTTTTATATCATAAAAAAAAGAATATCCGCCCGAAAAGCTTGAATAGAGATCCAAACGCATTTATAATTTCCACTTTAAATAATTAAAATCAAATTCTATGATTTTCAAAGCGGTATGTAAATTATTTAAAGCAAATGATGATTAAAATATAAAAATGAGGTAAAATTTTAAGGTTGAAAATGAGATTTATTCAAAGAGGGTCTTAAAAAAAAATTTACAGCTAAGGTTAGATAATGATTCCACCGTTGGGGGTCTCATTAGCCGCCCGTTTGTTAACTAAATTCAGCGTGAATGAAATACAGCCTAAACTCCTTTATTATACCCGTGACAATACATTTGTTCTAAGACTTACATAATATTTTGAAGAAATTACCCTAATTTTTTTTTCTCAAAAGCTTAATGCTCTTAAGGGACAATTCTCTATTTACTAAAATTTTGGTTAAACTTTCCAAGCGTTTCAAGTCACGTATTTTGGTGGAAATAGTAGCCCTCGGGGGCAAAGTTCAAACTTGCCTGTTTTCCCACGTGAAGTACATTTATCATTTTTCTCATTTATAAACAATAAATTTACTTTGAACGCTGAGGTTAGTTAAAGCTTTTATGGGTGAAAGAAACCCTTAAGGAGTAAAACAACAACCTAAAAGCCTCCCTTGATATTGTAAACATTTTTTAATGTCAATAAAAAAAATTGTATGAAACTTTTATGACATGGCACGTTCAGGGTCCAAATTAAACCGGATGTCCTTGCTGACTCTACAGATGACCCTTCAGGACTCTTCTAATGAGATGTCAAAGAAACTTTTATACGTCCAGAAAAGCGAGATCCCTATCACAATTTTGAGGATTTTATCTTTTCATTGAACATTTTCATGGGTTAAAAAATGGAATTATTTTTTATTTCATGAAAAGCATTTAAGTTTCCAAATTAAGCAGGTATTAATAATTCTGGTATTAAGTACTTGTTTGAAGAGCTTCCAACGAAAACTTCCTTATAGAGATGTAAAAATATAGGAGGGGGAAGTATAAGCGAGGAGAAGTATAAGAGGGGGAAGTATAAGGGAGGGGAAGTATAACAGAGAAAGTATAAGGGAGGAGAAGTATAACAGAGGGAATGTATAAGGGAGGGGAAGTATAACGGATGGCAAAGTATAAGGGAGGGGAAAGTTTAAGGGAGGGGAAGTATAACGGAGGGGAAAGTATAACGGAGGGAGAAGTGAGAGGGAGGAGGAGCATAAAGGAGGGGGAAGTATAACGGAAGGGGAAGTTTTTTTTTGTTCTAAGTTTTTTTTCCTCAGAAATTTTCTGAGATTTTTTTTTGGAAAACTTTTCAAGTTTTTTTTCAAAAAATTTTTCGATTTTTTTCGAAAAATTTTCCGAGTTTTTTTCGAAAGGTAGATTATCAAGGTAGAAAATAATAATAAGATTTTTGCCCAAAAGAGGTCCCTCTCGTAAGGCGTGGAAGTATGAAATTTCTCCCTACTAATATAATAATTAATGTTGAAAAATGACAATTTTTTTTACACCAAAAATTCTTAAAAAAATATAAGGAGTAATTGGTGAAAATTTGGTGAAAATGGGACCAAAGGATCGGCGAATTTTTTAAAATTTTAAACAGACATATCTCCGCCATTCTTTCGATATTCAAAAATCGCCCTCGTTAGTTTCTTGTTCAACGGCTAATGAAAATTTGGTGAAAATCGGTTGAAAACTGTGGCCGTAAAGTGTTCCGGAAAATAATGCTACGGACGGCCGGCACAACAGACAAAGTTGAGATCGGTATAGATCCATATTCGAATTTACCCTCCGGGGTCTGGAAGACCGTTCCCCAACAACCCGACGTGGAGGGTATCACAATAACTTCTTTAAGCAAGTTAATAAATATTAGTAATAATAATAAATCGGGAAGGAAATTAAGTTCGGGTTTACTGTTTGCCAGAGATTGATTGGAAAAGTTATGAAGCTCATTCATTTTTTATTAATTGAAAGCCTATCATAGAAATAAAAAAAATGTTATAGGCAGTTGCACAGAAAAAGTTTATTTTCCAGTGCCCTGGTATGTTAAAAAAGAAAAAAAAGAGATACACGGAAAATTAAGGGATCACAGTGTTTTTATCAGATTTATCAGAACTCTCTATAACGGACTGGCAAGTAGTTATTTATAGGAATACTATTTTTATGCAGGGTTTTCCTGCGATTTTTTTTCCTTTTAAACTAAAATTAGTTTTTTCCCTCTCTCTTTTATTTTTTTGAAAAGCCATTAACGAAAGTTAACAATTTTCTGCTTTATGATTAAAGTCGTATCACCTTTAGAATGATGAATGTAAAAGTAGAATTTATCAAAATATTAAGGAAAGAAGGAATTTGAAAATGATGCTAATTTTGGAGGTTATTTAATTTTTAATTTTTATAGAGGATAATTAGGTTTCTAAAACATGCTTTACGTGTGTAAGAGATATACATATTAATATTCTATATGTGAGAGAATTCTCAATTAAGTTGTGTTAATTAACTCAAATGTAGATTATAAACAAGGCTCATTTACTTGTTTAATCCAATAGTAGCGGAATCAAAGCAATAGGTTGAGAAACGTGACTTAATTATTCTTGTGGAAACTAATTTTCAGTTTGGGAGGACTTTGGGAATTATTATTCCGTGAGGTTCCGCGCGTATGAAGGCTTTTGAGAGTTTTTCGCTTTGTGCCTTTCGGAGTGAGCGCATCAATCTTTATCTTCTCGCCGTCAGAAGTGTAACAGGTTCTCGGCCTTTTGTAATATTAATAAGCTACTCGCTTCCGTTGAGCGATGGTTTTTACACGAAAGAGAAACTCAAAGGGATTTTTATTGTAGAGTACGCCCGAGATTTTTAAGGTTTATGTTTAACGAGGTTTTTAAACTATAAAGAATTTTTTTACGTTAAAATAATGGATTTTGAGACTATGAAGGCAGAGTCATTTTTCACATGAACGGGGACAGAGAGGGGTGATATCGATCCTATCAAATAAGCAATAAAGGTAAACTAGCCTAAACTCATCGAAGCATAAAATTTCGAGCTCCTTTAACTTTCAGACTTTTTTTTTCATTTTTTTTTTTTGGAAAAACGTAATTTTTAATACCTCTGAATTTTCATCACGGGTTTAATATACAGATCGGTTGTAAAAGGAAAATTGAAGTCGGTGGATTTAGATGAGGTAGACTTTAGCTCCTTGAAGCGTTTGTATGTGCAAAGAAGCGGACGTTTAAGTTTCCCAGAAGGTAAAACTGCTTCGTCAGTCATCATCCTTAATTAGAGGGTCCAAATTACTTCTTCAGACTAAACTTTTTCCTCTCTCTAAATTTTCATCTTTTTATTGACAATTTTTTAACTTTCTCAAAGAGAAGTTATAGTAGAAATTTAATAAATTGAGCAACTTGAAGACGTCAAGGCCAGTTCTAGACTAGTATGTACTTTAACTTTCCTGAGTGATAACCCCCAGAGGTAGTTTTTAGGGTCCTAAATGTCCGTCTTTTTAATCAAAAAAGCCCAGATTAGCGGATTTTCAGGCGATTTCTTTGGTCTTTCTGGCAAAAAACACCCTTTTTACCGGGTTTTTGGGAGTTTTGTTGGTCCCTCTGCCAAGTGAAGCTCTTACAGTGCGTTTTCTTCAGTATTTCGTCCGGTAAATACACATGATTTCCTTGCTTTTTGGCGTTTTCTCCGTCTTTTTCAACTCACCCTTTACGTTTCTTCGGTCACCCAAGTTACTGAATCTTAAGTTTTCCGAGTCTTTCTGCCGAGAAACACCCTTTTTGCCAGATTTTTCAGCATTTTCTCGGTATATTCGTTACGTTTAGCTCTTTAAGTGCTTATTTGGCACAAGATAAGCCCCAATAACTGAATTTTCCGGCGATTTCTTCGGTCTTTCTGGCGAAAAACACCCTTTACGTTTTCTTGAGTCACCCAAATGACTGAATCTTAAGGAGTTGTTTTCCAGTCTTTCTGCCAAGAAACACCTTTTTTTCCGGATTTTCCGGCATTTTTTTCGTTCTATCCGCTACGAATAGCTCTTAAAGTGCTTATTTTACGGTTCTATCACAAGATACGCCCCAAAAACTGGATTTTCCGGCGTTTTCTTCGATCTTTCTGGCGAAAAATACCGTTTCCGTTTTCTTCAGTCACCCAAATGACTGAATCTTAAGGAGTTTTCCGAGTCTTTCAGCCAAGAAACACCCTTTTCGCCTGATTTTCGGCATTTTTTCGGTCTATCCGCTAAGTATAGCTCTCTAAGTGCTTATTTTACGGATCTAGCACAAGATACACCCCAATAACTGGATTATCCTGCATTTTCTTCGGCCTTTCTGGCGAAAAACACCCTTTACGTTTTCTTCAGTCACCCAAATTACTGAATCTTAAGGAGTTTCCGAGTCATTCTGCTGAGAAACACCCTTTTTGCCGGATTTTTCGGTCTATCCGCTAAGTATAGGTCTTAAAATGCTTATTTTACGGATCTTGCACAAGATACGCCACAATAGCTGGATTTTCCGGCGTTTTCTTCGGCCTTTCTGGCGAAAACACGTTTACGTTTACAGAAACACCCTTTTAGCCGGATTTTTCGGCATTTTTTCGGTCTATCCGCTAAGTATAGCTCTTTAAAGTGCTTTTTTACCGGTAGCACAAGATACGCCCTAATAACTGGATTTTCCGGCGTTTTCATCGGTCTTTCTGGCGAAAAACACCCTTTAAATTTTCTTCAGTCACCCAAATTACTGTATCTTAAGGAGTTTTCTGAGTCTTTCTGCCAAAAAACACCCTTTTTTCCGGATTTTTCGGCATTTTCTCGGTCTATCAGCTAAGTATAGCTTTTAAAGTGCTTATTTTACGGTTCTAGCACAAGATACGCCCCAATAACTGGATTTTCCGGCGTTTTCATCGGTCTTTCTGGCGAAAAACACCCTTTACGTTTTCATCAGTCACCCAAATTACTGAATCTTAAGGAGTTTTCCGAGTCTTTCTGCCCAAAAACACCTCTTTTTTCCGGATTTTCCGGCATTTTTTCGGTCTATTTGTTAAGTATAGCTCTTAAAGTGCTTATTTTACGGTTATACTCGTATTACAAGTAAATACGGTAAAAAGCGTGTTTCTCGGCAGAAAGACTCAGAAACTCCTCAAGATTCAGTGATTTGGGTGACTGAAGAAATCGTAAAGGGTGTTTTCGCCAGAAAGACCGAAGAAAACGCCGGAAAATCCAGTTGGCTTTCCAACTGTTTTCCTCGATATTTTCTCTTAGCTATGGAGTTTGGGCCCAGATAACTTTGGCCATAATGCCATGACTATCTGTATTATACAACTCAAAAACAAAAATCTTTCATCACTTTTTCCCCACAAGATTCCCGTATATCGGTAAAGTATACATTAAATTTTATCGGGACGTTGAACATAATAGGAGGCAACCATCATGAATGTAGATTAGCCGCAAGTGTAAAGATAAAGACCACGAAGCCTCCTCGAAACGATCCTTGCAAAACAATTTCCTCTTTTAAAAGAGCGAAAAAAAAGTATTTAAAAAACAATAAATGGCCATTAGCTAATTACCTCGTTTTTCGTTTGAGATCATTACCTGAAACAGAAAAAAAGAGGGTTAAAATATTGAAAACGTCAGGACATTTCTAGGGAGAAATAACGGGAACAACTCCGGCCTCCTTGAGTCAAAGATTTTGACCACTTACCCACTAAGGTCGACTAAAATACTTCCATTTTTGGCTCAAATTGGTTTTTTTTTCTCTCAATTTGAGCACAATTTAAGTGGTAGATTCTTCATTTTTCTGCACAGGGAAGATAACGTTATCGTATAAAGTCAAACGGGTTGAAGTAAAGGAGAAGGACGGAAATTGAGGAGGGCCAACCCCCTCCAGTTATAGCGCAATTTTCTTCAACGGCACCTGTATTCGACTTTTATTATTACCAACCCTAAAATTATTCAAAAGACAACATTTTTGTCAAAAAAAAAAGAATTTTTCAATGGATAATGAGGATATTGAATATTTACGCCCGTTTCCTTCCGGACGTGATGAAGGTAAAACGTGATAGTCACGGACTTTTGTGGCCGCCGCTGCCCTGCACGTTGTCAGATCCGGGGGTCGTTCGTGTGAGGGCTCAATACATCATTTTTGCTCCCTCTCTATTATATTATACGCTCAGCTTTTATCTCAATTACCCATAAAAATCAAAAAAAGTACTAGCATATGCAAAGAAAAACGCATATTTCCCCCATGTCAAGATAACACCTAATTATATATTGTATAATGCGATTAATAAGATTTTTTCAACAAAAAAATTATGATACTTTGATTTTTAATTTTAAAATAATTTAAACAAAATTCTATTCATTAAAAATATTATAAAAACTCGTTTAGATCCTTCAATGCATCTAATTTAAAACCATTCCACAAACTTGGTCCTGCATTAAAGCCCGGAATTTTTTTTTTCCCACTTCACCCGTTAGATTCCTTTTTCCCGAGAGACTAGAGGAGAGAGAAAAAAAAGTTGGCATTTCATTTACAGAATGAGGGACCAAAAAGAAAAAAAAGATGGTTAGAGATAAAAAAAAAGGGTGCCGAGCTCTCGGTTTTAAAATAAGAAATCAACGCCTAGTTTTAACCACATTGGATACTTCTTTACTTGTTGCCGTTGAAAACTTTTTATATTCTGGACTTTTTTAAGTTTTTATTTTAGTTTAGAACTTTCTTCTTAAATAATTTTAATGCTCTACTCATTAGGTAACAAGAAAACTTTGTTTTATAAGTACTTTCTGAGTAATGGAGCAAATTCTTCACCGGGTCAAAAAGACCCTAACTCTTTTACCTCAGGGACCAAAAAAACGGACTGGTTTGAACAGCTTCCAACGAAAACTTCTTTAAAGAGAAGTTACAAGATAGGAGGGGGAAGTATAACGGAGGGGGAAGTAAAAGGGAGGGGAAGTAACGGAGGAGGCAGTACAAGAAGGGAAGTATAACAGAGGGCGAAGGATAACGGAGGGGAAGTATAACGGAGGGGTAGTATAACAGAGAGGGAAGCATAAAGTTGGGAAGATTAACAGAGGGGAAAGTATAAAGGAGAGGAAGTATAACAGAGGGGGAAGTATAACAGAGGGGGAAGTATAACAGAGGGGGATGTGTAACGGAGGGGAAGTATAACAGAGGGGAAGTAAAAAGAGGGGGAAATATAAAGGAGGGGAAGTATAAAGGAGGGGAAGTAAAAAAAGAGGGGGAAGCAAAAAAAAGAGGGGGAAGTATAAAGGAGGGGAAGTATAACAGAGGGGGAAGTAAAAAAGAGGGAGAAGTATAAAGGAGGGGAAGTATAACAGAGGGGGAAGTAAAAAGAGGGGGAAGTATAAAGGAGGGGAAGTATAACAGAGGGGGAAGTATAACGGTGGGGAATTATAACGGAGGGGGAAGTATAAACGGTGGGAGGTATAACGGAGGGGAAGTATAACAGAGGGGGAAGTATAACAGAGGGGAAGTATAGCAGAGGGGGAAGTATAAAGGGTGGGAAGTATAACGGAGGGAGAAGTATAGCAGAGGGGGAAGTATAAAGGGTGGGAAGTATAACGGAGGGAGAATTTTTTTCAAAAAATTTTTTAAGTATCAAGGAAGAAATAATGGGAATTTTGCCCAAGGGAGGTCCCTCTCGTAAGGCGTGAAATTATGAAATTTCTCCCTACTAAAGTGATAATAAGTGTAAAAAAAATGATAATTTTTTTACACCAAAAATTCTTTAAAAATAAAGAGTAATTGGTGAAAATTTTGAGAAAATAGGACCAACGGTTCGGTCGCAGCGAATATTTTAAAATTTCAAACATACATATCTCCGCCATTTTTTCGAAATCCAAAAATCGCTCTCGTT
Source organism: Orius insidiosus (assembly GCA_014119065.1). Taxonomy (NCBI): domain Eukaryota; kingdom Metazoa; phylum Arthropoda; class Insecta; order Hemiptera; family Anthocoridae; genus Orius; species Orius insidiosus. The sequence continues at coordinate 181,372 of JACGAQ010000154.1, forward strand.
AGTTTTTTGTTCACCGACTTAAGAAAATTTGGTGAAAATCCGGTGAAAATCGGTTTAAAACTGTGAAGCGTTCCTCAAAAGTGCTACCGGCAAAAACGCCGGACGGCCGGCAGACACCACAGACAAAGTTGAGATCGGTAAAGACCAATTTGACCCTCCGGGGTCTGGAAGACCCTTCCCCCAAAACCGGACGTCGAGGGTATCACAATAACTTCTTTAAGGAAGATAATTGGAAATCCAGCCAGAAAAATGATAACTTTTGGCAATGAGAAGAGAAATAGGTTAACTATTTTTTAAGAGGCAATAAATTAAATTGTTGAATGAAAAAGAAAGAAAAGAGAGAAGTTCATTTCCTTTGAAGAAATAAAAAGAAGAAAAGTCGCCGGCCCAGACTTCCTCCCTATTATTACGTTGTTCACCTTTCAGGTCACATTATCCACTTTTCAACTTAAAACGTATTTACCACTAAAATTGTCGACGGTTTAAGTAAACCCATTAAAAAATAGGATTTAAAAAATCAATTGAGTAGTTTTTTCACCTGAGGGTTAGGTCATAAATTAAAGGGGGAGGTGCAGAAAAGCCTCGAGTGACAAATAACATTCTGAAGGCGAGTTGAAAATGCAAAGGAAACATTTCGCGCGCTTGTATTTCTCAACTATAAATTTCAAAAGATGACACCTATGTGACATTTAAATTCATTTTTCTTTCTACGCTTGAAACATTTGGGAAAGAAAAACAAGATTCGTTAGCTTTGAAGGTTCACCGGTCTGAAAATATTTTTTTTCCACCTTCCGAATAGATGCGATTTTATACCCTTCAATCAACATTTTTTTTCGTCTATAAATTTTATATGTGGAAGAAAATTTTCAAGTTTCTGAAATTTCATAGCCGACTTTTACCGTTAAAAAACAAACTTTTCGCCCGTGACATTCGATTAAAAAAAGTTTTCAGTGGTACCCACGAAAAAAAAGAAAAAAGTTTTTAACGTCATTTAAACTTTCCCGCTCATATAAACATAAAATTGAACAAACTAAGAAGGGGCTTTTTTTCCCTTCATCAAATTTTTGATCACAAGAGTTAAGTACCTAATAAAAATTAATAAATCCAGCAGCCAGAAGGAAGATTCTGGGAAACCAAGTAAATTGTGGGAGCCAAAAGAGCCAAAGAGATCGTCCAAAAATCAGGTAGAAAGGGCCCGAAATCCGGTTTAAAAAAAAAGGTCTAGAAATCAAAAAGTTTTTTGGCCAAAAATATTGAAGAACTTCCTATCTAAAATCGGATTAAATTTTTTTTAACCAAAAAATTGACAAAACGCTAGAAAACACGGCCAAACGGAAAAAATGGTGTATTTTGGCCAAAAATTTAAGAAAAGGGCCGCCAAAAATAGTAAAAATAAGGGCTTCTCTTGAAATTAAATTGAGCCCTTCTTAAAAATTCCGGGAAACCCAGTAAATTTTGGAAGCCAAAAAAGCCAAAATCAAGAGTTTTTTGGCCAAAAATATTGAAAAACTTCCTATCTAAAATCGGATTAAATTTTTTTTAACCAAAAAATTGACAAAACGCTAGAAAACACGGCCAAACGGAAAAAATGGTGTCTTTAGGCCAAAAATCTAAAAAAAGGGCCGCCAAAAATAGTGAAAATAAGGGCTTCTCTTGAAATGAAATTGAGCCCTTTTTAAAAATTCCGGGAAACCCAGTAAATTTTGGGAGCCAAAAAAGCCAAAAATCAAGAGTTTTTTGGCCAAAATATTGAAAAACTTCCTATCTAAAATCGGATTAAATTTTTTTTAAACCAGAAAAATTGATAAAACGCTTGAAAACACGGCCAAACGGAAAAAATGGTGTCTTTTGGCCATAAATCTAAGAAAAGGGCCGCTAAAATAGTAAAAATAAGGGCCTCTCTTGAAATAAAAAGCCCTTTTTACCCTTCGTTTTCTTTCGTTTTGCTATGAAAACAATGAAATTATACCTTCATTTCTAATATTTAAAACAAAATTAGGTTTTTCCCTATTTTTAGCCCAAGTTCTAATGGGATTTTAAAGTTCATTTTGTGACAATTTGCTTGAAATATTCTAGCTTCATTTTCAGATCTTTGATTTTTTTGCAGTTTTTTTTAACAGGGGCAGAATGGATTTGAAAATCGAGCCCCGTTTAATCGGGTTACTTTTCCGTTATTGGCTCATCGAAAGCGGAATAACGTTTGACATGTCCCGACAAACCTTTGATCCTATAAAAGTGGTGATTTTTAAAAATTACCTTAAAATAAATAGCGAGTTCGTTTTTTTTTACTTCACTGCCTTTTGTGGAGGCTGACGTTTTCGAAAGATAAAGGTTCGATTTATGGATGCGGAGTCGATGTTGCGGTCACTTCGAATCCTTTTTCCACTTGAAACTCCCGTTTTCCATTAGTCCGAACACATCGCTTGTCTCCTTTTAACAGTTTCCTCTTTGTATAGTGAAAGAATTACTTCGTCCTAATTGATATGTTCTTCACGAAGACTTATTTTTCTTCTGAAAATCGCTATCTTTCAGATAACAAAATTAGATATAATGAGCAAAATGTCCTTTTCAAAGAACTCTTTAAAAGCTTTGCACACCGCGGATCTCCTCTTTCAAAACCGAAGTTCCAAACTTTAAACTTCACAAACTTTCGATCCTGTAACCCTCAGGGCGACATCGAAAACATCTCCCCTGAGAGATGACAGGTAATATTTTACGTAATAAATAAAAACCAGAATTAAAAATAAGAATTTTTTTAAAAAAACTTCCTCTCGTGAAAATTCTTTCGGGTGGAATGAGTGGTGTACCGTACAATATCTAGAAATTTAATTTAAAGCCGTGCCTAGATTTGAAATTAATCCTTTTCATGCTCCCTTCAAAGTTCATCCCCCCGACAAAGGATTTTTAATTTATTTCAAAATTTCCGTCTATTGAGTGAACAAAAAACATTTTCCTTTGATGTAAAGTTGCTTAAAAAATATATAAATATTTTTTAAATATATTTAATGCTATTTTTCGTTTGATTTAATTTAAAATTTACAGCGACGGAGTTCGATTCTCAATTTTGATTTTAAATTTTTAACTTCCTTAAAGAAATTATTGTGATACCCTCCACGTCGGGTATTTGGGTAAGGGTCTTCTAGACCCCGGAGGGTCGAATATTGATCTTTACCGACCTCAATTTTGTCTGTGGTGCCGGCCGGCCGTCTTTTTTCCGGAACACTTTACTGCCACATTTTAAAACCGATTTTTACCAGATTTTCACCAAATTTTCTTTATTTGGTGAACAAGAAACTTACGAGGGCGATTTTTGAATTTCGAAAAAATGGCGGAGATATTTCTGATTGAAATTTTAAAAAATTCGCTGCGGCCGAAACGTTGGTCCGATTTTCTCCAAATTTTCACCAATCACTCCTTATATTTTTTAAGAATTTTTGGTGTAAAAAAATTAATTATCATTTATGTAGGGAGAAATTCCATACTTTCCCCGCGTTACAAGAGGAACCTCCCTTGGGCAAAAATCTCATTAATTCTACCTAGATATGTACTTAGAAAACTTGGAAAATTTTTTGAAAAAAACAAACAAAAAACTTCCCTCTGCGTTATACTTCCCCATCCGTTATACTTCTCCTCCGTTATACTTCCCCCACCGTTATACTCCCCTCGGTTATACTTCCCCCTCCTATATTTTACTTCTCTTTAAGGAAGTTTTCGTTGTAAGTTCTTCGAACTAGTACTTTTTCGAGGTCTTTCTGCCGAAAAAACCCTCTTTGGCTTTTCGGACTATTTCCTACAAACGTTTTGTGACTTTCAAAAGTGTTTTTTTTGTATGTTTCTAGAGGAGCACAATTTTACCGCTATGTTGGACGTTTTCTACTAGCTTGTATCCAAGAAAAATCCCTTTTTATCGGCATTTTGAGCCTTTTTCCTCAGCCTTCTGCCAAAAAACTTCCTCAAAAAGATTGTGATTCCCTATAGCATTTTCTACGCGTTTTCTACGTATTTAGCTCAAAAAATGTCCTGATGGGCGTTTTCGACGTAACAGCCAACCTTTTGGCTAATTTATAGCTTAATATTTAACTTAAAAATTAATTTAATTTAGAAAAAAAATCTCGGATTATGCTTAGGGTTCAGAGGATTTGATGATTTTTCTGTCTCTTTCATGCCGAGAACACGCCTTTTTATAATCGTGTTAAATAAGGTATTAAGTCAAGAGCCGGAAAAAAGGGGGCCTATAATAAAGAAAACCTCGGTTTTAATTCTTTTCATGAATCTCCTGCTCCTAATCGTATTTTAAAGAGCTTAACAAAAGGTTAAAGAAGAAGCGCCTATTGGACTAATCTAAAAACAGGGTCGGAGCAAGTAGGTACTTTGGTCTGGGATCTCGCCTTTCTCGCTTAAAATTGTGAAATAATTTTATATTAAAAGGGATTAACGTATAAATATAAGGGAAGGGTTCGGAGGATAAAATTAACTTCCTCTCTCCAGTTAACTTCTATTGTTCACGATTTGGGCTCTCGTGATTAGCATAACTTGCGTTGTCTGGGGTAAAAGGGATTAAACCGCCATTCTAAAATATCAAGTTTTACGAATTTAAGGATATGAAGACACGTTTTTAACTTCTTAAAAATTCATTAGAAGTTGATAAACTAATTTTCGTTATTTTGAACAAATAAAAATTTTCTTGCTCAAAAACCACAAATTATGGTGTATTTTCTCATTAAAATAACCAAAAGAATAATACTTGAAAAGAATGTAGGGGAAGTCGCCTTAGGGATGTAAAAAAGATTCAAGTCGTTAAAAATGGGCTGGAACGGTGCCTAAAACAAGGGAGTGCGTTGTCGCAAAAGAGAGGCGGGAAGGGAGGCTGAGGTTGCTCATTGTTTGGTTCACAACTTGGCGCCCTTGTTACCCCAACGGACTTCGCGCACTACCTTTTCACGAAATTACTGAGGAAAGTGAGTGTTCAACTCGTTCAACAATGTAATTACGCTCTGGAACTTTTCAAACTCGGATAAAAAAGGAAAAAAAAATTTTTTTCATCTCCTCTTAATTTGTTAACATCAGAAAATTATTAGATAGAAGGATGAACGATGCATTTAAATATGCTATAGATTTTAAAAAATGGTCAAAATATTGGATTGAAATGGAAAAATAAAAATGAAGATTGATGATCTTCTTAATCAAATTAGCTTGGACGGTGGATAACGAAGGGAGGAAAAAAACTTTTTTCTAGATGGGGATGCTCTGGAAATGCAGAAAAAAGTATTGGTTTGAAGAGCTTCCAACGAAAACTTCCTTAAAGAGAAGTAACAATTTAGGAGGGGGAAGTATAACGGAGGGGGAAGTATAAGGGAGGGGATGTATAACGGAGGGGAAGTATAACAGAGGGGGACATTTTTTTTCGAAAAATTTTCCAAGTTTTTTTTTTTCAAGAAATTTGTTCAAGATTTTTAAAATAATTTTCCGATTTTTTTTAATTTTCCGTATTTTTTTTTCGAAAAATTTCCGAATTTTTTTTTGAAAATTTTTTAAGTTCCTTTTTTTCCAAAAATTTTTTTAAGTGTCAAGGTAGAAATAATGGGATCTTCGGCCTACGGATGTGCCTCTCATAATGGGTAGAAGTATGAAATTTCTCCCTACTAAAAAAATAATAATTAAAAAGTGGCAATTTTTTTACACCAAAAATTCGTAAAAAATACAAGGAGTTTTTGGTGAGGTGAAAATCGGACCAACGGTTCGGCCGCAGCGAATTTTTTAAAATTTCAAACAGAAATTTTTTCGAAATTCAAAAATCGCCCTCGTCACATTATTGTTCTCCGACTAAGGAAGATTTTATGAAAATTTGGTGAAAATCGGTTCAAAACTGTGGCCGTAAAGTGTTCCGGAAAATATGCTAAGGCCGGCCGGCACAACAAACCGACTCCCCCGTACTTATACTTCCCCTCTGTTATACTTCCCCCTCCTATATTGTTACTTCTCTTTAAGGAAGTTTTGTTGGAAGCTCTTCAAACAAGCACTTTTAAAAATTATGAATTACCAAGCAGATGTTTTTGATAAAAGAGACATGATACATGAAAAATTTTAAATTATTTGGTTTTTTGTGGCTTCTTAAAATGAGCAAAGGTCATCGATGTTTCGAAATTCGATGTCCTTCATTAGCATTTCGGATTTTAAAATAATGAAAATGAATAATTTGATGTATTGTATGCAGCTCATGGAGTATGGATAAACGTTTAGCGGCGACGTTACAGAAGTACCAAGTACCGGACGAAGTCTGCGTTCTTCTCGTCGAATTTTCAATTTCGTATCTTAAAGAAACTCCTTTAAGTACTGCGGATTTCGGGATTCAGTTCTTCCTTAAGAAACAGGCAGAGGCCAAGGGGAAAGAACTTAAGCGTTTGGAAGCATCGAAACGTTCTTCACCTACGTTGAAAAAGAATGCTGCTATCAGAAAATCGTTTGAAACATGCATTTTTTCTGGACGTGGGATTTATTTGGACGAAAGTATGTATGAAGAGGCCAAAAAAATGATGGGGAAAGTCAAAATATTCAAGTATCTGACGGAAAAAGAATTGAATGAATTGACTGAAAAATTGGTCCGTATTGAGTTTCCTGATGGGCAAATGATCTTCCGTTCGGGTGACGAAATCTGCGGTATCCTGATAGTCGAAGAAGGCGAAATTAAGATGACACTATCGGAAAAGATTTCTCCAAAGAGGTAATATTTACTAACAAAATGACATTAAAAGCCGGCGATCACACTGATATCCTTTCCTTAATTTGCTACAAGCCGAGCGTTTTTACCGGATTCTCAAAAGGTGATTTGAGAGTTTTATACCTCGACGTGAAAAGTTTCGAAAAAGTCGTCGGCCGCTGTAGTTTCTTCCTTCATAGAGCTCAGAAGCGTCACGAATGGGAAAATTACATTTTAGGCAACCCGTATTTATACATTCTACGCTACGAACTGAGGAATTTCCTTCTTTGCTACATAGTCCAAAAACCTGCGAACTTTTTGGAATTCGGCTTAGCTTATTTTCATGAAATGAAAGAAACGCCAGGGGCGATAAATCTGGTGAATAAAGAGAACGTCCAGAAAGGAAAAGTCAGACCACGTCATCCCGGATTATCTTCTCGAGATGAAGAAAGCGATGGGAAAAGGTTTCCGAAATACGCGAAATCGACAGAGCAGAGAGCCAAAATTCGTGAGACCATTATGAAAATTGGAGCTTTTAAACCTTTAGAAGAAGACGACATTAAAATTATATTAGACTCTGTCAAAAAACGTAAAGTCCAAAGCGGTGAAGTCGTCATCAAGCAAGGGGAAACCGGTGACTGCATGTATGTTATCGAATCAGGAAAATATGAAGCGAAAATGACCCGAAGTGGAGAAACCAGGATCTTTAAGACATACGAAGACTCCGGATTCTTCGGTGAATTGTCTCTTCTGTATAGGACGCCGCGAAAGGCGACAGTGACTGCAATGTCAGACGGTGTCCTCTGGAAGCTTTCAAAAGAAATTTTTACCCAGATCGTCATAGAGAATAGTTCACTGAAGCAAAAAATGTTTGAAAACTTGGTTGAAGAAGTCCCTCTCCTCAAATCTTTGAACGCGGAAGAAAGAAACGAACTTGCTGAGTCTTTAATGACCTTACGCTACGCACCTGGTGATATCATCGTCCGCGAAAATGAAAACGGCGACGGTATGTTTTTCGTCATTTCTGGACGCGTCGCCATTCAAAAGACGATCAAAGGTAAAAACGTCAATATCGCTATAATCAAAAATGGTGGATACTTCGGAGAACTTTCTTTGGTAGCCGACCAACCAAGAGCGGCCACTGCTATCGCTATGGACGAAGTCGTAACAGCTTTTCTTGACATAAGAGACTTCGAAAGAATCCTCGGCCCAAGAAAAAACATCCTCAAAAGAAACATCGAACTATACAAAAACCAAATACTCTCAATAATTTCTCAAATGAAATGAAAGAAAATTTCTAAAAACTAAACACATGCTTAATAAAAACTTCAAAATCTTCCGCGTTTTTTAACTTCCATATACAAGTTATTGTGATACCCTCGACGTCAGGTTTTTTGGGAAGGGTCTTCCAGACCCCGGAGGGTCAAATCGAATATTGATCTTTACCGATTTCGGAAAAAAAAAAAAAAAAAACTTCACCCTCTCTTATACTTCCTCTTCCTTATACTTCCCCCTCCTTTATACTTTCCCTCCCTTCGTTATACTTTCGGTCCCGAAGGAGGAAGTGTATCCTTCGTTATACTTCCCCCTCTGTTATACTTCCCCTCCCACATACTTCCCCCTCCTATATTGTTACTTCTCTTTAAGGAAGTTTTCGTTGAAACCTCTCCAAACAAGTACTCTTTCTTCGCAAGCAAGACTCCTGGTGGCATCGAGAATTAAGACTTTCTGTCATGATTTTTGTTGGAATTGTCGGAAAAAATGTATAACGACTTCTTTTTGTTTAAACAACGGGTGTTAGAAAAACTAATTATCTTTATTGCTCTTCTTCAGTCCCGAATTTAAAAAAGGTTACAATTCCGAAAGGATTTGATGAATTTTATTGTTTCCAGCATTTTTACTGGACTCTTGAAAATTAAAAAAAAAGCATAGGAGCGGAGGGGGTGAAAAGGTTAACGAAGCTGATGAAATTTATTACTTTTTTAGGGTAGAAAAAAAAGGGGAGTAGGGGTCGACTTTTGAAATCAAGCTTTCCATTGTGGCGCTTCATTTGCATATTGCTGTTTTCACCTGCGGATCCTTTAATTCTTCCACCCACTACAGGCGCCTGTCCGGACACAAAAGCTCGTCATAAGTTGTGAAAAATGAGGTCCACTCAGAAGTATACAATGAGCAGATTAACCGGACAAAAATTTTTTCAACAATTCACCGTAAACCATTTGATGGATTATAGAAAATATATAAAATAAGAGTTGTTTTAGAATTTAATATAAGATATGGTTAATATTTTGAGAACAAACAGACGGTTTCAGTTTTCTAATTAGAAAAGTGAAGGAGTGGGGATGAAGTGGAGCCGGAGGGAAACCGTTGCTAATGAATTCTCACCCAGTCTCAACATCCAAAACCGACGAAACCGCAACCAAGGTAGCGCTAAGATCCTTGACTTTACTAGAGTACTACAAATGTCGACGACACATTGAGTACCTAAATTTCCTCATACTTTGAAGCTAATTTACTATACCTACATATCTGTGTTCTAAAGGCGGATGTCGCGGCTAAAAGACTATAGAAAAAGGTGCACCCTGTATAGAAAACACCTAGAGAATTTTCAAGGTGTTTATTCGCCAAAACACCGTAGAAAACACCCGAAAATAAAGTGGTTGCATGTATGGTAGAGAATAAACCCTTAGAAAACAAACTAAAAAGATGATTCCTGGCCGAAGGACTTAGGAATATCCGAGAATTTGTTTTCCACCACCGCTTCTAAAAGTACTGGTTTGAAGAGCTTCCAACGAAATCTTCCTTAAAGAGAAGTAACAATATAGGAGGGGGATGTATAACGGAGGGGAGGTACAACGGAGGGGGAAGTATGTGGGAGGGGAAGTATAACAGAGGGGGAAGTTTTTTTTTTTTGAAAAATTTTCCGTGTTTTTTTTTAAATTTTCCGTGTTTACTTTTCGAAAATTTTCCGGGGTTTTCTTTTAGGTAGATTTATTTTCTTCAAAAATCTACCTATTGTAATGTACCAAGTTTATATATATGTATGTATATATTAGCACGATAACTGGAGCAATTTTAATGTGAGGGTGACGATATCCGGTATTTAGAGTTTTTATCTCAATAGCTCGGACGAGTTCGTTAATGGCTGAAATCGGACCAGCGATTCACCTACTTTACTTAGGGCTTAAAAGACAAAATTGGCATTTTCTATTGAAATCCTAGTCCTTTTGCAAAAAAAACTTTAAGACCTCTGCGAGGGCGTGTAAAAAATTAATTAAAGCAGGTTTGGACGAGCCAGGCGCAAAATATTGAACTAGCTAAACTTTAAAAAAAATTTGAATTTATACCGGGAAATTATTAAATATTTTATTAATAAAATTATCAGATGTTTTTCTAGGGGCTCAGTGGCGCAATTTTTCTTATATCATCATTTTTATAACATAATTATATATTTTGTGTTTATACATTTTAATTTTAATCATGAAAAGAAATCTACCTTTTAGTCCCTGCTACCGCAGGGTCATTATTTTAAATTTGCGCTTTTTTTCCCTAAAAAATTTGCTAAGTTTTTTTTTCGAAAATTTTTTCAAGTGTCAAGGTAGAAATAATGGGATGTTTGACTTAGGGATGTGCCTCTCGTAATGGGTAGAAGTATGAAATTTCTCCCTACTAAAATAACTTCTTCAAGGAAGTTAAAAAAATTATTATTAAAAAGTGGCAATTTTTTACACCAAAAATTGGTCAAAAATATAAGGAGTAATTGGTGAAAATTTGGTGAAAATCTGACCAACGGTTCGGCCGCAGCGAATTTTTTAAAATTTCAAACAGACTTATCTCCACCATTTTTTCGAAAGTGAAAAATCGCCCTCGTTAGTTTCTTAAAGAAAATTTGATGAAAATCGGTTGAAAACTGTGGCCGTAAAGTGTTCCGGAAAAAATGCTGCGGACGGACGGCCTGACGGCACCACAGACAAAGTTGAACATGTTGCGTTATTTTCTGATTTAAAAAAAAATTACATTTCAAAAAAATTTCAATTTATTAACATCCAAGAATTTAATTTAATAAACGAGTTTCAAACGAATTTTTTTTTCCTCTGCCTCTACCTAAAAACTGTTGGGAAAGCGAAAAAATAGTTGGCTGGATTCCCGCTTATGCAAAAGTTGTGGCCCTTTTCCCCTCAATGCGATCCGGAAATTATTTCATTTCATACTCCACCCGAGCATTCAACGTTTATAAATAAAACATTTATCACTATTATTCCGCTTAATATTAAACATGTAGAAAAAATGATTAATTTTACGTATATCATGTTGAATAGCTTGGTTTTTTCATTAATTTTGCTTAAACTTTTGAGTTATCGACATTCATAAAAAACAAAAATAATGATTATTAGAAGAATTACTTTTCTTTTTTTATGAGGTTTAAAGATATCAATAGGTTTAAACAATTTTATTTTTGAACATTAGGGAACGTTGACTTATTCTGGAAACCTGTTCTTCAATTCTCAGTCGATTGCGCTCCCTCTCAGTTCTGTTTGATTTATATTTACTCTCCTGTTCAAAGGTTAAATCCACGACGTTTCTACTCTACCTTCTACCTTTCTCTCCCCTTCCTTCCCCCGTAATCTCCATCACCATCGCCCTCTTTAGAGTTTCACGCTAGGTTAGAGAGGGAGGAGATCGTATTTCAGTTTGGAACAGACATACCATGAACAAGTGCTAACTCTTTCAGCTAGATATATAGCATGTGAAATAATTTGGCAACGTTTTGTTGTAGTTTACGACCCTTAACACGAATTTTAGAGTATCACGATTTAATAAAAAAAATCAGGTCTTCTACTCACCCCTGTCAAATGGCAAAACTTACGCTCGCCCGATTAACATCCTTAAAGAAGTCATTGTGATGCCCTCGACGTCAGGTTTTTGGTGAATAGTCTTCCAGACCCCGGAGGATAAATTCGAATATGGATCTCTACCGATCTTAACTATGTCTGTGGTGCCGGCCGGCCGTAGCGTATTTTCCGAAAAAATACCACAGTTTTCATCCGATTTTCACCAAATTTTCACACTTTCTTTAGCCGGTGAAGAAGAATGTAAAGAGGGCGATTTTTAATTTCAAAAAAATTCAAAATGGCGGTTTGAAATTTTAAAAAAGTTCGCTGCGGCCGAACCGTTAGTTCGATTTTCAACAAATTTTCACCAATTACCCCTTATATTTTTGGTGTAAAAAAATTGCCACTTTTCAATTATTATTTTTTTTAGTAGGGAGAAATTTTATACTTCTACCCATTACGAGAAGCACATCCCTAGGCCAAAGAGCCAATTATTTCTACCTTGACACTTCAAAAAATTTTCGAAAAAAAGAACTTAAAAAATTAAAATAAAAACCGCAAATTTAAGAAAGAAAACCCGGAAAATTTTTCGAAAATAAAGAAAACTTGGAAAATTTTTCGAAAAAAAACTTACCCTCCCTTATACTTCCCCTCCCTTACACTTCCCCTCCCTTATACTCTCCCAACCTTTATACTTTCCCTCCCTTCGTTATACTTCCCCCTCCTTTATACTTTCCCTCCCTTCGTTATACTTCCCCCTCCGTTGTACTTTCCCCTCTGTTATCCTTCCCCTGACTTATACTTCCCCCTCTGTTATCCTTCCCCTGACTTATACTTCCCCCTCTGTTATCCTTCCCCTGACTTATACTTCCCCCTCTGTTATCCTTCCCCTGACTTATACTTCCCCCTCCGTTATTTGTCCTCTCCGTTATACTTCCCCCTCCTACATTGTTACTTCTCTTTAAGGAAGTTTTCGTTGGAAGCTCTACAAACCAATACTTTCGTTTAAGACGCCAATTTTCGATCTTTTGTGGTTTTCTACTTTTCATGAGGAAGAATAATAAAATTGCTAATAATTGTATAATTACTAATCTGGTTTTCCATAGCCTTAAAAATAATAAAATTAATAAAATTGAGTAAATAAAAAACTTATTACGTTGGTATCGACTATCGACGAAAGGTTTAACGGTTCGGATTTAATCCTTCCAGTGTCAATTATCGATGTTGTTTAAGCCCCTAGGAATTAGAGTATTGTATCGCCCTATCCTTGGTGGACGTGGGATTTTAATGGGGGTTACAAGGCAATAATTCCGCACGACTTCAATACCACCCTACCCAGTCCATATTGCGTAATTGGAAGTTTACCGTGTTGGGATCGAAAATGTATTTACAATTTTTAAACCAACGTAGCTCAAACGGGATATCTACGGATAACCACTCGTTATTCATTATCGTAAGAGGGTCTGAGAGGCTTCACTCATTAGTGGCTAACGACTTGTTATCTCGAGTTTTTTTTTATATAAAGGAAATAAAATTCAAGTTTGACCGTACTCGACTACTTTTTTACATGAATCACTGACCAATTTCTAAACTAATTGATTTATTTATACTAACGGTTATTTAATGCTAGAAAATAAAAATTATTTAAAAAGTTCGAAGTTTCTCAATTTGACCAAATTATTATATACCAATATTATATAAAAAATATTATATACCAAATTTTTAGTTATTTCCCTTTTCTCGGCTAAAAAATTTAAGATGTTTTCCTTATTTCATCTGAAAAACCCCCGTTTTTCGAAATTTTTGATAGTTTTTCTGATTTATCGGCCATAAAATCCCCTTTTATTCACGTTTTATTCATGTATTCACGACGCTTTTGATCAATACTCCTGAAAAAATGGTAAAAATGTTGTTTGTGGGCTAAACAATAAAATTGAGAAAAGATACCTAAAGTCCGGGAAATCGAGCGTTTTTTCTGTGACGGGGACCGTTCATTGATATATGAAATCAATGGCTGCGGGAAAAACTACCACAAAAATAATAAAATTGTGGAATTCTGGGAAAACTCCAACAAGTTCGGAAAGAAGGAAATTCTCCGTCTGAAAGAACCCTTTAAAATCAGGTTGGCTCGTGTACGAAAAAAATCGATAAAACAACTTAAAGTACTTGTTTGAAGAGCTTCCAACGAAAACTTCCTTAAAGAGAAGTAACAATATAGGAGTGGGAAGTATAACGGAGGGGACGTACAACGGAGGGGGAAGTATAAGTCTGGGAAAGTATAACGGAGGGGGAAGTATAAGAGGACGAAAGTATAAAGGAGGGGAAGTATAAGGAAGGGGAAGTATAAGAAAGGGGAATTATAAGGGAGGGGAAGTTTTTTGTTTTTTTTTTTTTCTCGAAAAATTTCCAAGTTTTCTTTTTTTTCGAAAACTTTCCAAGTTTGTTTTTTCAAGAAATTGTATAAGTTTTTTTTTAATTCTCCGAGTTTATTTTTTTATTTTCCTAGTTTTCTTTTTTAAATTTGCGTTTTCGTTTTTTTTTGGAAAATTTTTTAAGTTCTATTTTCGAAAAATTATTTAAGTGTCAAGGCAGAAATATTGGGCTCTTTGGCCTACGGATGTGCCTCTCTTAAACGGTAGAAGTACGAAATTTCTCCCTACTAAAAAAAAATAATAATTAAAAGTGGCAATTTTTTTACACCAAAAATTCGCAAAAAATATAAGGAGTAGTTGGTGAAAATTTGGTGAAAATCGTCCCAAAGGTTCGGCCGCAGCGAATTTTTTTAAATTTCAAACAGACAATCTCCGCCATTTTTCGAAATTCAAAAATCGCCTTCTTTACCGATATTCTTCACCGGCTAAAGAAATTTGTGTGAAAATTTGGTGAAAATCGGATGAAAACTGTGGCCGTATAGTGTTCCGGAAAAAAAATGCTACGGACGGCCGGCCGGAGCCACAGACAAAGTTGAGATCGGTAAAGATCAATATTCGAATTGACCCTCCGGGCCTTCCCCAAAAACCCGACGTGGAGGGTATCACAATAACTTGTTTATAAAAGTTAAAAGGAAGTTAAAAGAAGGTGTTTTTTACGCTATTAAGGAAGTTTTCGATGGAAGCTCTTCAAACCAGTACTTTTTTTTTAAGTAAATTAATAAAGTTGGCATAAAATAAAAAAAATGAGGTGTCTTCAAAAACCAATATATCCGCCCATCAATTTTTCATTTCAATGAAAACACCCTGATTGTCAATAGCTCTAGGTAATATTGCCCTGAGTTTATATGAACATTCCATCCCGAGTATCCAATACATTCCTCAAATTCTGCGTGATTATATTTATTTGATGAAGTTTTAACAAGGACATTTTTTTTGGCGTGGAAAAATGACTCTAAAGTAAATGTTTTTGTTTAATCGAAACCCGTAGCTGGGAAGTCTTAATTGAGAAAAAGGTAAATAAATAGGAAACTATGGTCACCCGCGTAAATACGGATGTGATCGAGGGTTCGGAGAGGGAGTTTCGTAATTATATTTCGCCGGAAGAGCAATCGCTTGGGTAAATATTGAGTTTTCCCTAACTCCTGAAATTATTTCCCTTTTTTTCTATCGACCGAAAGAAACACTTTATCCACTCAGGGTGAATTAAGTCGTAGAAACTGAAGGGGGGTTCGAGTGGAATATTGCAATTTAGGCTATTGGCTGATTTTGAAGAGGTGAAAGGCTCATTAAGCAAGGTCTCCGGCGTCCGATAGGCATGAGAGGGTTCTTCAGTACCCGCGACACCACTCGGATGCTAAATGAACTATTCAGATCGTGGGGGAGGGCTCCCCAATTAGTTGAATTCCTTCTTAATTAACTTCGTTTTGTCGTAACCAAGAAGGTACGTGAGACAGTTCCAAATTATAAAATTTAATCATTTTTACAACATCCACCGGAATTATTAAACATATGAATAGGAAATTGTGCCTTTTGCACCTGGGAAAAGCGTATGTTAAATCTAGCGGAAACGCTAAGGGAAGATTCTCCCTTTTCGTAATAAATTATTCATTCTTCGCCTCGACATCTTGAACTTTAGATTCATCCACCCCTAATTTAAACCCATGTTCCGATTATCCGTTTTTAACAGTTTCTACCCTTATAAAGCGATTGTCTCTTGTCTTTCACTCTAAAACTACCATCATCTGAAAATAAATGTTCAGACATTTTCTAAATTTTATTATAGTGTTTTTAAGCTCTTTTTAACTTATTTTTCATCAGGAAGATTAGAGAAAACGTCCAATACAATGTTCCTTCACAAAATACCTTAGAAAACTCCTAAAACATCCAGGAAAACTACTAAAAATGCGATGAAATTGTACTCTCCGGAAAGAAAAATTGAGAAAACGTCCTAAAATCAGATTTCAAGTTGATTTTACTACACATGCGGCCATTTTTGACAACTTTAAAAAATGTCAAAATTTAGCGTTTTTCGCGCTAAAATCCGTTAAAATCGACCTAAGAGACTCATTTTTTTAAATTCCGCTTATTTTTGTCCAAAGATTCCAATTATCACAAATTCAAGCATCATCGCATTCTGCATCACGAGATGTCATCGCTAACGGCCTTTTTTCAAGTTGTAACCCAAATCTCTTCAGAAATGAAAATTAGCGATTTTTTAACAAAATTTTTCTTTCGGACCATAAATTTTTGATAAAGCTACAGCGTCTTTTGGAGTTGTGCATCAAAATGTTTCGTAGTTTTTCTCGGATTTTCGGCCCTTTTTTCCAGCACAGAAAACTCTTTATTAATTTTAAGGTACTTTTCTTCAGTGTTTTAACGCAAAGACTCTCTTTTTATAGCGGTTTTTAACTATTCCAACTATACAACATAAAAAGGAACGAATGAATTGTACGGACTTGCAGTTTTAATTAGTTTCTCTCCTTTACTTCCACATTGTGCACCAAATTAAGACTTTAATTTATTCGAAATTGAATACAGTTCTTAATTAAGGTTTTTTTTAGCATGAATAGTTTTTTTGAAAAAGGGGTCAAGGTAGTAAATAATTTGGGTTCTGTTCGGATTTATTTTTTGAAAAGGAAAATAAATTTCTTTAAAGGAAGCCGAGGCGATAACTAAGCCCTCCGAGTGTAAAGGTGAAACAGGAGAGTCATTAATTTAGATTAAGGAAGTTAGCCTCAAGTCTAATGTACTCCAGCGGTCAGCTAACTCGATAGACTTCATCCAGCTTGAATAATTACATCAGGAAGACATTTTTTTCCTAACACCCCCTATCTCAAACCTTCCCCAACGGAAAGGCCATTATGCAGCGTTCAAATCGAAATTCCATTCACGTTAAAGAAGATTAAATTCATAATGCCACAACCTTGTCAACCTGTATTAAACACTCAGTAAATATGAAGTTTCACAATCTTTCGACATTTTAATTAAAAATTAAATTAATTTTACAACAAAAATTTCCACGTCGTAAGTTAAGAATAAATATTTCATGTGGTGCTAAAATCAGATTAACGTTGGTGAGCCAATCGGTAAAGGAGGCTAGTTTATGTTTCGGCTTTATTGGTATCCCGAAGTAATGTACAGGAAAACACTATTTTCTATCCCTTTTCTCCAATCACGCTGGTAAAATACCCTTTTTGACGGCCACAAGAGGATAAAAAAGGTTTTTTTTTTCCTGATCAAATAGTAATCTTGAAAAATGCTGGGAAAAAATGAGACTGTATTGAGTTAAAACAATTTTTTTTACGATAATGTAAAAATGTTTTGATATGTAATGGGGACGTGGGAGTCTCTGAGGTAATAGGTATCTTTCTTGGCGTAACGTCGAGAGATAAGAAATAAGCGAAGTTCCCTCCTGGGATGTCTTTTTTTCTAACTTAAAACTGCATTTTATCATCATATTATGAAATTGCTTGTTTAAAATAAAAATGGACTTTTTATTTCGCCGTCAATTTTTAGAACATGTGAAATTATTATAAATGAAATTGAAGTTTGAATGGGGGTTTTGAGAAGAGTGAAATGAAACTCATAAACCAAAAGGAGCTCTCATAAAACTTGTACGTTGTAATTGCCAGGACAACTTTTCGTTTTCTCATCCTCCCCTTATTTTCGAGTGGGTAACTTTTTTTTGGAGAGGGGGGCTAAAAATGTCTTTTGTGTTGCTTTTATATTTCGCTCTGTCAAGCGATTTATCGTAACACCAGGCATAAGTATAAAAAAAATTACTGTTTTGACGTGTATTTTTTTACCCCTCATCTTAAAATAAAAGAAACACTCTTTTTGATTAGATTCAAAGGCGATGTACTGGCGTAGTTCCCATGTGGGGAAAACAAAAAAAATATTCTTGGGAGTTTTTCTCAGTTAAAGAGAAGTAACAATATAGGAGGGGAATTATAATGGAGGGGACGTACAACGGAGGGGGAAGTATATGGGAGGGGAAGTATTACAGAGGGGGAAGTATAAGGAAACGAAAGTATAACGAGCATAAGGGAGGGGAAGTATAAGGGAGGAGAAAGTTTTTTTTTCGAAAATTTTTCCAAGTTTTCTTTTTTTTTAGAAAAATTTACCGATTGTTTTTTTTTTAATTTTCCGATTTTTTTTTTGAAAAATTTTCCGGATTTTCTTTTTTAAATTTGCGCTTTTTGTTTAATTGTTTGTTTGTTTGTTTTTTTTTTGAAAAATTTTTCAAGTTCTTTTTTTCGAAAATTTTTTAAAGTGTCAAGGTAGAAATAATGAGCTCTTTGGCCTACGGATGGATGTGCCTCTCGTAATGGGTAGAAATAAGAAATTTCTCCCTACTAAAAAAATTATTAAAAAGTGGAAATTTTTTTACACCAAAAATTCTTAAAAAATTTCAGCCGCAGCGAATTTTTTAAAATTTCAAACAGACATATCTCCGCCATTTTTTTCGAAATTCAAAAATCGCCGTCGTTACATTCTTCTTCACCGGCTAACGAAATTGTGTGAAAATTTGGTGAAAATCGGTTGAAAACTGTGGCCATAAAGTGTTCCGGAAAAAAATGCAACGGCCGGCCGGCACCACAGACAAAGTTGAGATCGGTAAAGATCAATATTCGAATTGACCCTCCGGGGTCTGGAAGACCCTTCCCAAAAAACCCGACGTGGAGGGTATCACAATAACTTCTTTAATGAAGTTAAAAAGCCTTGCCTCATCTAAATAAAAGACTCTTTGACGAAGTAATTTAATAAAATTCATTGTTTACAGCCTTAAAAAAGTTTTCCCCTTAAAAAATCCTTAAAGCTGTCGAATTTTTAAAGACTTCCTTTATTTTATATCCATCGTAAACATCGTCACTTTAACGCGAACCCGTAAAATGGCTAAAAGATAGGAAGACAGGGAAAAAAGAAATTAAAGATGATGCCTCATTATTTAAACGATTACTGGAATTGAAGTTGTAAAATTTTAATGTTTTTTTGAGAAAACGCGGAAGTTCTTTCGCTTTTAAAATCGAGGTGTGGACGCAATTATTAGTCATGTGCCTGCGAACAATAGCCACTCGAAAGAGGGGGAGATGGCACTTCTTCTTTTTCTCTTAAACCGCTTTTATTTCTCTAAACCCTTTTTTTTTCTTCCCTTCGGCTGCACTCCTTGTCATTTTACCGGTCCAATGGACAGAAAGTGGCCTCATTGTCTACTTTTCTTTAATATTAGAAGGAAAGAAAAAAAGCAAACTGTGAGAAAGAATTGACAAAAAAGATATTTTATGGGTGTGAAAAAAGAGGATGTTTCCATTTTTTAAAAAATATGCAAAACGGATGCAAATGGAGTCAGACTGCACGTTGAAACATGCTGTCTTTCACAACAGGTCTAAAGCCCTGGAATTGCTTTTTTCCCTTTTTTTTTTCATGAATTAACCTAACGTAATTACCCTACATTTTTAGAAATAAAAAAATCTATACTCCACAGCTTTGATATAAAAACTGACAGATATTTAATTTTATTGTACTTTTTTAGTATAAAATGTTTATTAAAAGCGTTTTTGGTAGGGCCGAAGTCAGCTAATGGGGACCCTTCAAAATCCCTTAAAATTCTCTCCAAGAAAATTATAAAGAGTAGAAAAGGGTGTTTTTTTCTCTCTTTCCGGCCCATTAAATGTGGAAATCGTCCAGAAAACCTAAAAAATCTGGTCAAATCTGGTGGTTGTTGAGGGATTTTTTGGGACAGAAAAACGATAATATCGACCAAAAATCCGCTACTAAAGTAGTTTTTGAAATAAAAACCCGAGAAAAACGTAATCACGTAATTTTTCTTTGAGAAATTAGAGAGTTTTTGGGAATCGTAATTTGCCATTGACGTATACGACTCACAAAATGGGAAAGGTCTTCCAGTAGACGCTTAATGACCCTGTTTCAGGGAGTCGTTCCGACTCAGTTAGTTCACTATGTTCTCACTAGAGTAAATTCATGACTCGAAACATGGTTTTTCTGATAACTATAACAGCATATAGAAATTACCGATCCCCAAAACGTTCCCACCAATTTTCACTAAGCGTGGGTATTAAGTTTCCTTGATAGTTTTTTAATTTTAACTTCCAAAATCCTTACAAAAAGTACGGACTTAATTTTCTCTTTCGATTTTTGCCAATCTGTAGAAAAACTAGTTGATTTCCGAACCCGAAACTTCAGATAACAAAATAACCTTCGTAAAATATAACCTTACTTGAAGTCGGGAAGTGAGTCGTTCACGTATACGATTCAGGTCAATCGGATACGGGAAGAGCAAATTACGATTCCCTGAAACTTTCTATTTTTGGAGGGTTTGGATCAAAATTTGTGTGGAAGTTCTTTCGGGAATCTTGTAAGAATTCGGGAAAAAAGCGCAGAATTAATTTAACTTTTTAAGGGAAAAATCTCCTAATTAGTCCCAACGTTAATTAAACAAAAGGAGGAAAAAGGTGGTTTCTCCTTCTTTTTTCTTTATGTTTGGTGGAACTCTGATTTTTTGGTGGTTTTAGTGAACAGTCCAAACAATTCATCAAAAATTTTTTATTACTGGCAATCGATTTCGGGACCACCGGTCCCCTCCTCAAGCCTGTCAATTCAAATTAATTGTGTTACAATTGGTTTTTTTTAAAATATACATGAAAAATAAAATATAAAAAGGTGTACCTTAAAAAATTGTGATAAAAAATAATTTAATAATAGGGTAGACTCCCATTCCGGGTGTAACCTATTAATGTTTTCCTAATTTTATAAATATTATTGCTCTGTTTGTTTATAAATACTATTTCACCTACATCCTCATTTTCAACATGTGTCGTCATTGTGACGTTAATATTTTTAATTGGTTAAACATACAAAATAGAAAAAGTTGATCCTACAAAATCTTTACAAAACTGGAATAATAGTACAATAATTGAAATGTTTAAAAATAAACTAATCGATTTTAAAACAAAAAATAAATGTACAAATTATAAGGGGTTAGTACCATACTTATATGGTACGTGGAAAATAAAAAAAGAAAAGTTCAGACCTGTTATAAGCACAATTAATTCGCCATTTTACAACACTTCAAAACTAATAATATTAGAACCTCTAAAAAGCATCACCAACCTGTATGATTATAACATCAAAAATTCGTTTGAAATTAAAAAGTTCTTAAAAAACAAAAAATGTCTAACTAACCATGTGCTGATAAGTGTAGATATAGAATCTATGTTCACGTCAATACCCACAAAAAAGGTAGAAAACCTAATAAGTCAAAAATGGGAAACCGTTCAAAACCATACCTCAATAGACAAACATACATTTCTTGAAATACTACGTAAAATTATATATAACTCTTACTTTAAATTTAACAACACCATCTATAAACAGCTTGAAGGATGTCCGATGGGAGGCTGTTTATCAGCGGCGTTAGCTGATATCTATGTTAATGAAATCATTCATAAATTCCTAAATACCACAAAGTGCAGAGTACAATTTATTAAGAAATACGTAGACGACACGTTAGTCTCAATTCACAAAGAAGATGTCAATATTATTTTAGATGAGCTAAACAATGTAGACCAAAATATAAAATTTACGATGGAAAAAGAAGTAAATAACGGTATCCCATTCTTAGATTTATTAATCACAAGAGACAATAAAAATAATTTCATTATCAACACTTATCAAAAACCGGATTGCTCAGGCAGAGTATTAAATTATCGTTCAGCACATCCATTCCAACAAAAAATAAACATAGTTAGTAACATGGTAAAAAAACGTTAGAATTAAGCGACCTCATGTTCCATAAAGAAAACTTAAAAAATGTATATGACACCCTATGCACATATAATTACCCCAAAAATTACTAAACAGGATTATCAAAAAGAAAAGATAAAATTCTACAACAATATCCAAAAAGAGACAAAGTAAATGAAGAAAGAAATTTTGTGGGGTTTATATATGTAGAGGGGTTAACTGAAAACCTTATAAAATATGTAAAAACAATGAATTCATAATGAATAATTTTTATTTTTATTTTTACATTAAAAACAAGATACAAAATATGTTACCAAGTATAAAAGACACCAAAGAAATAATGGAAAATAGCAATATAGTATATAAAATAAATTGTTTAAACTGTAAACAAGATGGAAATGATGTATCATATATTGGAAAAACAATACAGTTCCTAAAAACTAGAATAGACCAACATAGAAGAACAGTTAACAAGAAAGAAGACAAGACTGGATTAGCTAAGCATGCATTAGAAAGAAACCATAATTTTGATTTTGAAAACCCAATTATAGTGGATAAGGAACATAACCAAGATAAACTGTTATGGCTAGAAAAATATTACATAAAAAAAGAAAAAAATAACTGTAACATACAAATAGATAATTATGGCATCAGTAATGCATATGAAAACTTAATACAAAAACACAAAAATTGAAAGAAAAAGAGTAAACAGTATCTAACAAAAAGATATGTTGTTAAGTAATTGTTAAGTTTTTGTAAATGTTTAAAGTTTATTAAAGTTAAAAAATAAAAAAGGTTATACAGGTAGTCCACAATGTATCGTTATGTATGCATGCAAAGTTAAATTCTAGTCAAAACATGTCAGTAATAAAATTCTAGTCGCCAAAAAAATATTTAATTGTTGTATAAGGTAAATAATTTAAGTTTAGTTAAAATGTTTTATTTTTATAATTTATAGATTAACCAATTAAAAATATTAACGTCACAATGACGACACATGTTGAAAATGAGGATGTAGGTGAAATAGTATTTATAAACAAACAGAGCAATAATATTTATAAAATTAGGAAAACATTAATAGGTTACACCCGGAATGGGAGTCTACCCTATTATTAAATTATTTTTATCACAATTTTTAAGGTACACCTTTTTATATTTTATTTTTCATGTATATTTTAAAAAAAACCAATTGTAACACAATTAATTTGAATTGACAGGCTTGAGGAGGGGACCGGTGGTCCCGAAATCGATTGCCAGTAATAAAAAATTTTTGATGAATTGTTTGGACTGTTCACTAAAACCACCAAAAAAAGAAAAAGGTGGTTTTCCATCCAGTCAAGTAAGTTAAGGCTCCGCAAACAAACCTGAGTGGGCGAAGGGGTTGAAAGATCAAGATTGCCTCAAATACACATTTCTACAACAAGTAATTGTCGACGTGGTCCCGCCTTTCACTCCCTGATCAGATAGGCAGTGCTGTATGCAAATAAGTCTTGATAAGCCTTTTGCTTCATTTAAAAAATAGAAGTTTAAAATAAGTCAAACCAGTAATTAACAAGTTAACGCGGAAAGCTTCACGCGATTCTTTCACACGAGAAGGTCCCCAAAGGAAACTTAGGTTGAACGCAATTTGCGAATTAATCTTGGGAAGACAATTTTTGATTAATAAGTGAGGGGGTATAAATTGTCCGGCGTTGACAGACATTTCTAACGCGGATGTGGTAACTCATTAATAGTTGACTGAGTGTTTCAGAGCAACCCCATGAGACTTAACGGAAGAGCCCTTGTAGCAGTTGTGGGGAGGTGGCAGATTGCCCGCTTCTGATCTTCCCCCAATGTCAATATTTATACCGAAAACTAAATCTAGAACAAGAAATCAATCAGAAACGTGTGGATTTGAAGTGAAAAATAACGATCTGAAATGTAGTTCCTAATGATCCTTTCCGAAAGTAATCAACCAATTGTCCAGAATCCGGTAATCAAGACGGAGTTGAACAGTTAGTGGAAGCCGTTTCGAGCCCACACGAGGCGGCAATTTCGGAGGAAATAATTGCGCTAACATCGCCATCCCATGAGAGATCGAACCCTAATCCTAAACAAAACATGGAACGTTTTCAGTGATGACAATTCCATATCTGCTTTTTGCTATGACCCTTTCATTATTTGCTGTGCAGTTCAAACAACAAAACATTTACAATTGCATCATCCTACTCATTAGTCATCTCCAGTTTTTTAGTAAAATAAACATTTTCCCCGCTTTTAAAAAAGTTTAAAAAAAGGAATAAATTCAAAATGCGTTATCCTAAAGGGCTGTTTTGGGAGGGTCTCTCCGCCCGGAGCCGACGTGCTTCTTGAAAGCTTTCCCTCATCATAAATTCAAGCAATAAACGAGACCGGTGTTAGCGAGAATTGCTTAATTTTTCAACAATTTCCCAAATGGTAGGCGATTCCATGCGGTCATGTCAAATTAGGCGTTGATCCGAAACAGGGCCTAAGTGCATCCGATTTAACGGACAGATTTATCGACAGAATGACATCTTTAATATCCGGGCGCGGTCACGACGGCAAAACAGTTTCTGCGTCGACGGAAATGTTACTATCGGCTATCGTGATTTATCATCAATGTTTCAACTATCAACCGCTTTTATCTTTTTACTCAGATTTCAATGATTCACTATCATTTTGTCCATTGGGGGGCTGAAGAACAAAATTCGAAAAACCGCTCAAAACGCGCGTTTCTTGGGTAAAAAGCGCGGAAACACCGAGAAAAACCTCGAAAAAGAGTGGAAAACGCCAAAAATATAAATATACTTAGGAAAACTGTTTTTCTTGGCTGTGGGGATGTTAGCTCAAAACGCGCGTTTCTTGGGTAAAAAAGCGCGGAAACACCGAGGAAAACCTCGAAAAAGAGTGGAAAACGCCAAAAATATAAATATACTTAGGAAAACTGTTTTTCTTGGCTGTGGGGATGTTAGCAGGCGGATAAAAAAATAGTTTGCCCCTGGGATCGGATTTAATTGCTGTTAAAACAAAAATCTGCAAGGTGGAATTTAGTCTAATCAGTCGGCCTTAGGATAATACTCATCCCCGCGAGTCCAATTTTAGAAAAACCCCTCCATTTCTCAGAACTGACATAATTCCGTAATTTATCCTCAAAACTTTTGCTTTTCCTCGTTTTAAAACAGTCGTAACGCACATTTAACGATACCAATAAGACTTTATTAGGCACGCACAACGTGAATTTTCTTATCCACCCCCCTTTTAAAGCCCTTTTTTATAACGATTTCCGTGTATTTTACCAAGGAAGGAGGTATTTATCATTTTCAGACAGAGGTCGAATGAACGGTCGTCTATATCGATTTACGAAAAATGAGGGTGGTTATAGGAAAGCGGGGGGGGGGGGGGGGGGAGGCTTCTGGTTATGCTTCAAACGATGGGAGCTAAAGGCAGGGACAAATAGCTATTGGACTTGAGCCACAGGAACCACAAGAACCGACCATAAATCACTTCGAAACTCTTTTATTTAAAACACGTAAATAAGTAAGCTACAGTTCTCATTTGAGCACAGCCATATTGCCACCCGAGCCAACTTGACTATGTTGAAATTATTTCAGGATATAGTTTCAATTAAAAAATTCTAAACAGCCCTGGGATTGAACCCCTGACCTCCGTGATAACCTCACAGATAAGTTTTATAACCCAGTTTCAGGGAGTCATTCCGACTCAGTTAGTACACAATGTTCTCACTAGAGCAAATTCATGAATCGAAACATGGTTTTTCTGATTAACTATAACAGCACATAGAAATTACCTATCCCCAAAACGTTCCCGCCAATTTTCACTTAGCGTGGGTTTCCTTGATATTTTTTTAATTTTAACTTCCAAAATTCTTCCAAAATGTACGGAATTTCCTTCTTCGATTTTAGCCAATCTGTTGAAAAACTAGTTGATTTCCGAACCCAAAACTAAACGAAATAACAAAATAACCTTCGTAAAATATAACCTTACGGTTACTCGGAGTCGGGAAAGTTAGTTCAAAATGTTCTCACTAGAGAATATTAATGAATCGAAACATGGTTTTTCTGATAAACTACAACAGCACATAGAAATTACCTATCCCAAAAACGTTCCCGCCAATTTTCACTTAGCGTGGGTTGCCTTGATAGTTTTTTAATTTTCGTAAATCCTCCCAAAAAGTACGGAATCAATATCCTTCTTCGACTTTAGCCAATCTGTTGAGAAACTAATTGATTTCCGAACCTGAAACTTGAGATAACAGAATAACCTTCGTAAAATATAACCTTACTTGAAGTCGGGAAGTGAGTCGTTCACGTATACGACTCAGCTCAGTCAGTATAACGATTCCGTATGACCTTGGGTGAGTCGTATACGGGAAGGACAAATTACTATTCTCAGAAACTCTCTATTAATTTCATTAAAATGTAATAAACATTTAATAATGTTTCAAAAGTTTGAAATTTAGTGGAAAGGGCATTGAATAGGAGTAATAACCGGATAGGGAAAACTTGAACTATTATCATAACTTGGTAATCAATTCGCAGACTCTACTATGAGGTTGTCCTTAGCTAACAATAATAAATTAAAGTTAGAAAAATTTTTTAGAAATAAGTTGGATGTCGATTTTCTTCTGTAAATAGTAAGTTTTCTTCTTTTGTGATAAGTCGGTTGTGAATCTCGGGAAAACCGTTTGTGGAAAGTGTGAGGGGTTTTGAGAGATAAGAGTCAGGGTACATAATGTAAATGTAATTCTCATAGTGGCTCTGACAAAGTGGTTCATGTATTAAAGTTGTAGCGACTTCTTCATCTTCTTCAGAGCCTTTTGAATAATTCAATAGCGCCGACTTTTTCGGTTGGTGGTTGAAAACAATTTTTGAATTTTCAAAAAGAGTTTTCCACGTGCAAAAAAGCTGGTAATTAGCGCCGGCTAAAAGCCGAGGGGAGACTCTTCGTCAATAATGCAGGGGAAAAAAACGAGCAGGGGAGGGAAAAAAAGGTTTATGCGTTTACGAGCGTCATGCTTGTGTTGACAGTTTGATATTTATGTTTAGCTGATCCATAATTCATACAAAAATAAAGTTTTTTTTTTTGAGCTGGAGAACGGAAGCAGAATAGATGCGCAATTAATTACAGAATATTGATTTTAGTTGAACAAGTGATAGGTATAATTTCGATAGGGCTCTTGACAACCTCCCAACCTTGGGGAGTAACACGACTCCGTTAGATTGTAATTACCGAACCGATACCAACTGGATTAATAGTTCCGGATTAATGAAAATCTTGGTAACACCACCTTAATTCGACCAGATTACCTTAATGTTGAATAATGAGAAAGTTAAATTTTTAAAATTTACATAACAGGGAAGACGTTTTTCCACGGTGAAGTCAGAAAAAACTTTTTACCGACCGCAAAACTGAGGAAAACGCCAAAAAAACACGGTAAAAAAGTGTTCACACGTCAGAAGAAGGCAGTAAAATGGTGTTTATTGAGCAGAACGAGAAAAACGCCAAAAAATGCGATAAAAAAGCAATAATTTTGAAGGAGGAAAGGGGTAGTTCACCGCCAAAAAAAAATTAGAAAACTGAAATTCGACAAAAGTAGTGGTTTACCTTTGAGAAAATGACTTTTTTTTTTTTTTTTTTTTTTTTTTTTTTTTTTTTTTTTTTTTTTTTTTTTTTTTTTTGGAAGAAAAACTACTTAAAACATGGTTGGAAAAAAGAGAAAAGCGGCCGAAAGTAAACAGAGGGTTTCTTGTCAACGTTTTTAAACGGACAATCGTTTTCGTAGAGCACAAAAACGTAGAAAATGTTCAAAAACCTAATAAAAAAGGTGCTTCTCTGTCGAAAACCAAAGGAAAGCGTCCAGAAATCCCATAAATTAGGGTTTCCTGAGACTAAAAAGCGAGGAAAACGACGAAATATCCGTTAAAAAGGTTGATTCTGGGGCAAAAGACAGTAAGAAAAAAGTATGAACTCACAAAAATAGACGGTTTTCATCTCCAATAACTTCTCACAACAAGAATCCATTTTAAGCATTAAGAAATCGTTTACATTAATTTAAACAATTTAAAATTCTTTAAAAAGCACAAAAAACTATCCACCGTCAAAAGATTAAAAGGTTCACAAAAATTTAAGGAAACAAAACTAGGAACCTCAGGGACTGTTTTACTTTCTTAACCTTTCCCAATTCCCAATGCTCTTCCCTCATTGGCCGGAACCGTAACTTGCTACAAACACTCACAACAACGCCATGGTTATTGACCAAAAAAACTAAAAACCAACAAGGTCGAAAAACTGAAGGAAACGACCAAGAATCTAGTAAATTGGCCTAAAAATCGAGGAAAATGCCGGAAAATTCAATTAAAGGTAGTAGAAAAAGGATGAGGAGGGCCGGAAAATTATGAGGTTAATTGAAAAAGGAGCTGAAAATGGAGGAATACATTATATTTTTCTTTTGGAAAATTTAACCAAACTTAAGACGCTTGTAAAATTATCTGCTTAGAGAGAAGCTAGCTTATCGAACAATTTATTTTAAAATTCTGTAAATGTTCTCCAAGGCTTAAGAAAACGTAGCACGTCTTCTTGAAATTTTTTTTCTCACTAGTTTGTACAAGAGGTGTTAGTTACGGCTCGGATGTTGCGCCGTTTTTACGCTACATTAGCTCAGGTCCTTCTTGTCCGCAAGTTTTTCAAACGGTCTAGAAAAAAAGCCCCCGAGGATAGACCTTCAACTTTTCTTTTTCCTCCCTTCCTTTATTCCTTTCTTTCAGATTACGTAACGACCTTTCTTTAGAATTACCCTAATAAACCTTTGTAACCGACTTCAAAGTCTAATCGCTCGTTCTTAACGTACAGTAATTAAAAAAATGTCTTTGTTATTAAAAAAATTGCACAATAGGGAGAAAAGTCATTAGGACGTCATATGCCCAGCTAAATAGTCGTTGGATGCTCATATTATCAGCTAAACAGTCATTAGGACGTCATATTGCCAGCTAAACAGTCCTTAGGACGTCATATTGTCAGCTAAACCGTCGTTATCTCGTCTTGACGTTAGATAAACAGTAATTAGGACGTCATATTGTCAGCTAACAGTCATTAGGACGTCATATTGCCAGCTAAATAGTCGTTAGATGCTCATATTGTCAGCTAAATAGTCGTTAGATGCTCATATTGTCAGCTAAACAGTCATTTGGACGTCATACTGCCAGCTAAACAGTCATTAGGACCGTCATATTGCCAGCTAAACCGTCGTTATCTCGTCTTGACGTAAGCTAAACAGTAATTAGGACGTCATGTTGCCAGCTAAATAGTCGTTAGATGCTCATATTGTCAGCTAAACAGTCATTAGGACGTCATACTGCCAGCTAAACAGTCATTAGGACGTCATACTGCCAGCTAAACAGTCATTAGGACGGCATACTGCCAGCTAAACAGTCATTAGGACGTCAAATTGTCAGCTAAACCGTCGTTATCTCGTCTTGACGTAAGCTAAACAGTATTTAGGACGTCATGTTGCCAGCTAAATAGTCATTAGATGCTAATATTGTCAGCTAAACAGTCGTTATCTCGTCTTGATGTTAGCTAAACAGTAATTAGGACGTAATGTTCCCAGCTAAGTAGTCGATAGATGCTCATAATGTCAGCAAAACAGTCATTATGACGTCATATTGTCAGCTAAATAGTAGTTAGACGCTCATATTGTCAGCTAAACAGTCGTTATCTCGTCATATTGATCTATAGAATTGCCCTAATAAACCTTTGTAACCGACTTCAAAGTCTAATCGCTCGTTCTTAACGTACATTAATTAAAAAATGTCTTTGTTATTAAAAAAAAATAATTGAACAATAGGGAGAAAACGTCAAAGGAGACAGTGAAGGATGTGAAATAGTGGTGTCCAATTTATTTAATTTGTTGTCTTTTATCAAGTTTTTCCAAGACAAGAAAGGCAATAAACTCACAAGCTTATGAAGAAAACCGGCCAGTTAAAATTGAAGAAACAGCATTTGGGGAAGTTGCGCTTTTTGTCTCATCGACGTGACGTCACGACGTCACAGTTCGCCACATTGTCTATATTTTTTAATAGCATCTTGAAAGTGGGGAGGGGGAGATTGAAATTGCTCCTGAAAGATCATAATTGTCTGGGGAACCAAGTTAACACTTGCTTTCCAATTCTATTATCTTTTACGGAGATTATAAACTCCCTTCGCGGAGGGCTTTAATGAATTAGAAAGCCAACAGTTTTATGGCTAAAATAATTAAATCGAGGGATTTTTTTTTCTCTTTATTGAAAAGGTAATAAATAAAAAAAATATCTCTAAAAACGACCCCTTTTCTCCCGAAGAATATTTTTTCCCCCAACAACCCTCTCACCAAGACAACAGTCCCCTTGACCTCTATTCGACATGCGAACTAGTCTTTCTTCACTATTTTTTTATTTTATATAAGTATTAGAAAATAGCGACACATTTTCAATTTTTCAAAAAGGAAGTTGTTGGGATAACCTGTGGGGACGATTTGGCCAAGATGTTCAGTAAGGGACAAAACCGAATTTTTCGATCATTCTTTCCAAGTTGGATCATATGGGATCGGGAGATTTCATTTTCCCTGTAAGGAGAAAATCGACAGAATTTTGACCCGGTAAAATTGTAAGCTCGCCGTTTGCTCGTCATATTGTCAGCTAAACTGTCGTTATCTCGTCATATTCTCAACTTAACAACCATTAGAACGTCGTATTGTCAGCTAAATAGTCGTTAGATCCTCACATTGTCAGCTAAACCGTCGTTATGTCGTCTTGATGTTAGCTAAACAGTCGTTATCTCGTCTTGATGTTAGCTTAAGAGTAAATAGGACGTCATGTTGCTTGCTTAGTAGTCGTTAGATGCTCATATTGTCAGCTAAACAATAGTTTTCTCGTTATCTCGTCATATTGTCAACTTAACAGCCATTAGAACGTCGTATTGTCAGCTAAATAGTCGTTAGATCCTCACATTGTCCGCTAAACCGCCGTTATCTCGTCATATTGTCAGCTTAACAGTCATCAGGACGTTATGTTGTCAGAAAAAAAGTGTTCTCTCGTCATATTGTCAGCTAAACAGCCGTTATCTCGTCATATTGTCAGCTTAACAGCCATTAGAACGTCATATTGTCAGCTAAATAGTCATTCGATCCTCAAATTATCAGCTAAACCGTCGTTATGTCGTCTTGATGTTAGCTTAGCAGTCGTTATCTCGTCTTGGTGTTAGCTAAACAGTAAATAGGACGTCATGTTGCTTGCTTAGTAGTCGTTAGATGCTCATATTGTCAGCTAAACAGTCGTTTCTCGTCATATTGTCAGCTTAACAGTCGTTATCTCCTCTTGATGTTAGCTAAACAGTACTAAGGACGTCATGTTGCCAGCTAAGTAGTCGTTAGATCCTCACATTGTCAGCTAAACAGTCGTTATCTCGTCTTGATGTTTGCTAAACAGTTATTCGGACGTCATGTTGTCAGCTAAACACTCGTTATATCGTCGTATTGTCAGCTAAACAGTCATTAAGACGTCACATTGTCAGCTAAACAGTCGTTATCTCATCATCTAGTCAGCTAAACAGTCAGTCGTCACGTTGCCAGCTAATCCTCACATTGACAGCTAAACAGTCGTTATAGCGTCATATTGTAAGCTAAACAGTCGTTATCTTGTCATATTGTCAGCTAAACAGTAAATTCGAATCCCAAAACCTTTAATGCCAGTATCACCTGATTTTCATCCCTGTCAAAAATCAAAACTATTGCGTCCAGCTGGTCAAACGTTTCACCACTGTTTAAACGACATATTCTTTCAATATATCTTTCAAATCAAACAGTTTAATCCGAGATGTGTTAGCACAATGTTTAGTGGCCCCATGAGCATCCTAAACATGCCTTTATAATACGTATTGTTCCGATAGCATAATTTAGACACACGTCCAACAATTCAAAACGCTTCAACAATTTCACCATCAAATTCCATTTTACATCAAAATTTTTAAATGTGTTAAAAAAATATTGTGCGATATATGAATATAAATATTGTCACCAGAGATAGCGCTTTTCAGGAAGCAGATACGCAAACAAAAGCGGCTTTGACACGTCACGTCCTTGAAGGATTTATTGTATTCTCCTTAGACTTGAGCCATTGTGGTCACTTTATTCAAAATTCTTATTTTTAGATATCAGAAAAATATGTTTTTTTAATATTTAATTTTTTATTTCATGTTCAGGGTGTTAATGGAAGGGTTGCTTTTTAATCGTGGAACCTTTTGAACACGCGCAGAAATGTTATTATAATAATACGTCACACGCCGTTGATATTATATTTTGATAATAAATCAACGGTTTATATAACGTTTTTAAAACTATACGGGATTATAAGAGTTTTGCGGAAAACATTTGGGGCATTTTAATGGTTTGATTTCTTCTCCAGTCCACGTTTCGACCATCTATCAACTCCCCTACCTGGAATCGGGCAACACGATCCCTTTTCATTTCCTTATTTAAATTGAATTAAATTTTTTAAGAGTCATTCATAAAATTGCCATTTTTAAAGGAATAAAATTTTTAGGGCAGAAGCTAGGAATTCGTGAAGAGCCTAAAACCAAACAGTAGCCCAACGGCAGAGAAACCAGATATCTTGAAGTTTTTTGGTCGAGAAACCCTTGAATTCGCCTGATTTTTGGAGTTTTTCCTCTCTCTTTTAGCCGAGAAAGCACGTAATTTCACCTAATTCTAGAACTTTTTCCCGCATTCAGGGGCAAAAAGCCTCCAATTTTTCGGTCTAAAATTTTTTCTCCAAGTTTTTTAAACCAAAAACCCCGCGGCGCGCCGTTCATGCACATTTCCGGGCGCATTTCTCCGTTTTTCAAACAGATTTTATGGAGTTTTCCTCAGTGCTTTGCCCAAAAAAAGCACCAGTTTACCAATTTTTCAGCATTTCCCTATCTCTGAAGAGAGAGATATCCCTTTTTACTCAATTTAAGGGATTTTTTGATGAAGAAACCACCTTTTTTACACAATAAAACCAGAAAAACGAGGAAAATGACCAAAAGCCAGGGTAAAAAAGATGTTAAAACGCACGAAAACCCGATAAAATGGATGTTCATTATCAAAAGCCCGGTAAAAACGATGTTTAACGCCCAATCACCTGATTAAACGTGCGTTTCTACACCAGAGAATCGAGAAAAATGACATTTTTGTCATTACCCATGCTTTTGCCTGGGTAAAAAAGGTGTTTAACGAAAGTTTACCTGATAAAATGGGTGTTTTAACACCAGGGGTTCGAGGAAAATGACCAAAAGCCCCGTTAAATAAGAAGTGAAAACGCCCGAAAAGCCGATAGAACGAATGTTCATTATCAAAAACCCGGTAAAAACGATGATTAACGGCCGTTCACCTGATTAAACGAGCGTTTCTACACCAGAGAATCGAGGAAAATGATCAAAAGCCAGGGTAAAAAGATGTTTAACCACCGTTAACATGATTAAACTGGTGTTTCTACACCAGGGGATCGAGGAAAATGACCAAAAGCCAGGTTAAAAAAGATGTTTATCGACCGTTCACCTGATTAAATGGGTGTTTCTACACCAAAAATCGGGGAAAAAACGACCTAAAACTAGTAAAAGAGATGTTAAACGCCAAAAAAGCAAAAGCCTGATAAATCTGGTTTTTCTAAACAAGAAAATCGAAGAAAATGACCCAAAACCCGGTAAGTAAGATGTTTAACGACCGTTCACCTGATTAAACGGGTGTTTCTACACCAGGGAATCGAGGAAAATGACCAAAAGCCAGGTTAAAAAAGACGTTAAACACCTGGACACCTAGTATAACGGGTGTTTCTTCACCAGAGAATCGAGGAAAATGATGACCAAAACCCCCGTTAAAAAAGAAGATAAAACGCCCGCAAACACGATAAAATGGATGTTCATTATCAAAAACCCTATAAAAACGATGATTAACGCCCGTTCACCTAATTAAACGTGCGTTTCTACACCAGGGAATCGAGGAAAATGACCAAAAACCAGGTTAAAAGAGATGGTAAACACCCGAACGCCGGGTCTAACGGGTGTTTCTACACCAGAGAATCGACCCCAAAAACCATTAAAAGATGTTAAACGCCAAAAAAGCAAAAGCCTGATCAATCTGGATTTTCTAAACTAGAAAATCGAAGAAAATGACTAAAAACCCGGTAAAAAAGATTATCAACTCCCGTTCACCTGATTTAACGGGTGTATCAAGACCCGGAAAAAAGCACTTATTTTTCAAGTTAACCAATTTTTCAGCATTTTCCGAGAGAGAAATATCACTTTTTACCCAATTTAAGGGAGTTTTTTTTCTCGATTTTTGACGAAGAAACCACCTTTTTACACGATTTTTATGGATTGTCCGCTAACCTAAAAATTAGCGCATCCCTTTTTTTCACTTTTTATCGCAAAAATCAGTAGTTAAGCCCTAAATTAAGAAGTTGTGCTTTAATATAAACAGTACCTTTTCCAAAACTTAAGTTTTTCCAAGATTTCTTTTTGAAACTTCATCGAAAAATCGTTGTTTTTGACGATTTACAGTTCCATCAAACGGGAAAGTTTCTTATTTTCTGATAAGAGATCAAGTAGGTCCGGAAATCAAGTAAGTTTTAAGTGTATAAGCCATTAAAAGCTGATATCGGCTAAAGGGATCGTGAAGTGGGCGACTTTTTGTCTCTCCCCTGTTGCATTTAAATGGTAGCCCTCTCGGGAAATTGGCAAAACTTCCCAATAGGTATTTGATATTCATTATTTTCGAAAAATAATCTTGCTTGGGATTATTTGAATATAATGGCTCCGGAGGACTTTTTAGGAGGGGAGGAAATAAAAAAATCGTTTTTTATTTTCTAAGCCGTTAGTGAATGAACGGAAATGTTTGCCTCCAATTAGAGGATATACGAATCAAAAAGCATGAAGCGTTTCGAATATAAATCCAATAAAAAACGCAGTTTAATATTCCGAGGAGAAAAATCATAGGATAACATTTAAATCCAAACATTTCTCATCGGTTAACCAATGATTATTATCACCATACACCAATGGCTCTTTTTATGAGAATTTTTTTTAATACAACAATAATATGATTATCAAACAATTAACCAATAATAGAGGAAGAAATGATTGTGAAAAGAAAGAAAGTGTGGAAGAAATGATGATTCGCTGTGAAAAGATTGAAATGATTGTGATAGAGGGAATAGCTCACCTGACGAGGCTTTTTAAGCCGAAACGGGTCGTAAGATACCCGTTATCACAGTCATTTCTTCCTCTATTATTGGTTAATTATATGATAGTAAAATCAATAACCTTGCGGAATACAGACGCAATAAAAATTAAAATGTAAAAAATAATATGATTGGATAATTTTTTTTCTATCTGCCATCACCTTTCAGCAGAAGGGAAAATGTGAGACGTGATCGAAGGTGACAGCACGTCCGTAGAGTCGGACAAATCCATCAACTAACAAACCTGAAACGTCCTATTTGCAAATCGAGCCTTCAATCCACTTTTCTCTTCATTTCGATTGATTATAAATTAATGCACACCTTTAATTTATAAATGTTGGTAATACTGCTTGATTGACGCCTTCAGTTTTACCAACCGAATCAAAGACTTAGGCTAGCTAACAAACCTGAAACGTCCTATTTGCAAATCGAGCCTTCAACAATCCACTTTTCTCTTCATTTCGATTGATTATAAATTAATGTACACCTTTAGTTTATAAATGTTGGTAATCCTGCTTGATTGACGCCTTCAGTTTTACCAACCGAATCTCAGGCTAGAAAAACTACATATTTGATTTTTATCCCCACACGAAAATGCACTAAATCAAACAAATCTTTCCAAGCCAAAAAAATTCGAAATCTCTCTTTTATTGGTTCGGGACGAAGGTGTTAGGTTGAAAAAAAAATTGGACAACCATCATAAATGACAAATGCTCTCGCAGACATTTGACCTTTTTTCTACGATTTATATTCATGGATAACAAAGAAAAAACGGCAAAATCTAAAAATAAAACATCCCATAAAAATGCAATTTATAATCAAAAGGTTTAATTAGGCTTTTGTAATTTAGTTAAAAGCTCTTCCCTTCATCGTATAACAGTTTACTTAAGACTTAACCAACCGTAACTTAGAGATGGCGAGATTTATGGAAAATAACAAAAGACACTATGGGCCTAGGAAGTCTTGGGTAGATCAAAGTAAAACGTGAAGACAAAAGGGCTCCCGCCCTTTTATAAAAGCCTCCTTTAACCAATAAACTGTAATTATCCAACTTATAATTAGTTTCATT
The DNA here is from genome assembly GCA_014119065.1 of Orius insidiosus. Lineage (NCBI taxonomy): Eukaryota > Metazoa > Arthropoda > Insecta > Hemiptera > Anthocoridae > Orius > Orius insidiosus. The sequence goes on from JACGAQ010000154.1 coordinate 217,437, forward strand.
AATAATAACTGTCTGTTATCACAGTTATTTAAACGATTTAAAACTTTAAATAATTTGCGAAATTATATTGTGGGCGAAAATTAATTTTGTAAACAGCTGGCATGTGGATACTGTTGTGTGTTTCTGTTTATCCAACTGCATGTTGACGCAAAACGGTTGATTGGAGATCGTTTAATGAAGCGGACAAGAGGGGCGTGAGAAGATGTTTTGTCATTTCTGTCGCCAAAATTGCTTCCTGATCCAATGGCTTCAAAACGTGTGGAAATGGCAAAAATTATCTGATTTACCCGTTAAAAAAATTTTCAAATCATTTTCAAGACCAGAAAATGACCAAAACCCGGTAAAAAAGGTGTTTAACGCCAGTTAACCTGATAAAATGGGTGTTTCTACACCAGAGAATCGAGGAAAATGACCAAAAGCCAGGTTAGAGAAGATGTTAAAACGTCCGAAAACCCGATAAAATGGATGTTCATTATCAAAAACCCGGTAAAAAAGATGTTTAACGACCGTTCGCGTGTTTAAACGGGTGTTTCTACACCAGGGAATCGAGGAAAATGACCAAAAGTGAGGGTAAAATAGATATTTAACGACCGTTCACCTGATTAAATGGGTGTTTCTACACTAGGGAATCGAGGAGAATGACCAAAAGCCAGGTTAAAAAGATTTTAAGCACCCGAACGCCTCGCATAACGGGTGTTTCTACACCAGAAATTCGACCCAAAAACCAGTAAAAGAGATGTTAAACGCCAAAAAAAAAAAAAAAAAAAAAAAAAAAAAAAAAAAAAAAAAAAAAATGACCCTGTGGTAGCAGGGACTAAAAGGTAGATTTCTTTTCATGATTAAAATTAATATGTATAAACACAAATATATATTATTATAAAAATGATGATATAAGAAAAATTGCGCCACTGAGATTCTGGTTTCCCTCCAATTTTGCGAGAAAACTGTTGGTTTTTTATATTTTTTTTGTCTTTTTGATAAAACGAATTTGTATTTAAATTCATGAGTGTTTAATAAAGCTAAAAACTAAGAAAGTTTTTTGCTATCCATAGTCAATTTTTTGTAAAATGGGAGCAAATTTAAAAATAAAATTACGGTGTTTTAGCTTCTTTAGTTCCGATTTTTTCTTCCATCTTGCAGCACAACATTTTTTTTTAACTTCCTTAATTAAGTTATTGTCGGGTTTTTGGGGAGGGGTCTTCCGGGGTCCGGAGGGTAAAATCGAATATTGATCTTTACAGATCTCAACTTTGTCTGTGGTTCCGGCCGGCCGGCCGTCCGGCACTCCGTAGCATTTTTTTCCGGAACACTTTACGGCCACAGTTTTCATCCGATTTTCACCAAATTTTCACACAAATTTCTTTAGCCGGTGAAGAAGAATATGACGAGGGGATTTTTGAATTTCGAAAAAATGGCGGAGATATGTCTGTTTGAAATTTTAAAAAATTCGCTGCGGCCGAACCGTTGATTCGATTTTCACCAAATTTTCACCAATTACTCCTTATATTTTTTACTAATTTTTGATGTAAAAAAATTGCCACTTTTAAATTATTAATTTTTTTTAGTAGGGAGAAATTTCATACTTCTGCCCATTACGAGAGGCACATCCCTAGGCCAAAAAGCCCATTATTTATACCTTGACACTTAAAAAAATTTTCCAAAAAAGAACTTTAACAATTTTCAAAAAAAAAAAAAAAACTCGCTTTGAAAAAAAAACTTATAAAATTTTTCGGGAAACCCCCCCCCCCCTCCCTTATACTTCCTCTCCTATACCTTGACACTTAGAAAAATTTTCCAAAAAAAGAACTTTAACAATTTTCAAAAAAAAAAAAAAAAAAACTCGGAAAATCTTTGAAAAAAAAACTTATAAAATTTTTCGGGAAAAAAACTCCCCCCCCCCTCCCTTATACTTCCCCTTCCTTATACTTCACCTCCCTAATACTTCCCCTCCTTTATACTTTCCCTCCGTTCGTTATACTTTCGTTCCCTTATACTTCCCCCTCCGTTATACTTCCCCTCCCATATACTTCCCTCTCCGTTGTACGTCCCCTTCGTTATACTTCCCCCTCCTATACTGTTACTTCTCTTTAAGAAAGTTTTCGTTGGAAGCTCTTCAAACCAGTACTTTTCAGAAGAATTGGAGCAAAACTTTAAAGAAAAAACGACGCTTATATGTGGTATAAAGGACCTTAATATTTCAATAAATTATAGCGAATTTTATGATATTTTCCTGCATTTTTCACCCTTGTAACTGGCCCTTTTATTTATTTTTGGTCTTTTTTTTATGTTTTTCATCAGATTTATTCTTTTTGGAATAGACCTCCAAAGTCATAACCATAAGTGATCAGCGTGTATTTTTTTGGAAAATACCTGTCTATATGTGTTTTTATGATATCATCGAAGATAATTATTGTTTATTTTTATATTTGTTTTAATAATCATTCCAAATACTCTTATATTTTAATTGTTCTGAGAGTAAGTTATTCATGCGATAAGAAACAACTTGAGAAATATATAAAAACCAACGATGGAGACACTAGTTTTATTAGATTCTCAAAATCTGTCATTTGAAATATGAAATTCGCCATTTTTTCAACATTCGTCTCCTTGGCCCTTTTGGCAAACGGTGCTGTTGTGCCAAAAAAGGAAGGTAAGTTTTAAAATATTTTTATAGTCCGATAGATTATTTAAAATCATTTTTTGTAGATGTCACTACTCAAGAAATAAACAAGGTAATGAGTGATTTAATCAAGAAATACGTAGATCAATTAGAGGCGAAACAACCGATTCCGGCACAGTTGCCGAGCATTTCCATCAAAACTGAAAATATTGAGTAAGTTCAAATGAAAATTTTTGGTGCTGACTCCAGAAGGGTAGCAGGCGTACCAAACTTATTAAATTGATACCTATAACAACAAGGAATTTACTTTTTCAGCGTTCAAGTCAGCGTTGAAGATGCTAAGCAAGTAATCGGCCGTCTTTCATCCGAGTTGCAATCGAGCAGTTTGACTGATTCCGATGTTTCCGCCGGTTTTCTACTCACTTTAGCAGGAGTAGTTAACGTTGGAACAGCCCAAATAAAAGGAACAATAAATAAGAAACCTGTTGACCTTTCAGGACAAATCACGTAAGCCATCAATTTTTATTTATTTCTTCACCATCTTCAATTTTCATTTTTTTAGCATGCTTGCTAAGGATTTACTAGTTATCTTAGAGGTCAAAGCTAAACATGACCCAAAATCCGTCACAATTGTCGACTTAGCTCTTCCACTGACCACAAATTTCGAGCCCACCGTCACCCTTTACGACGTTCAACTTGAAGAAATCCATGTAATCGAAAGGGCTATCGAAGATGAACTTAAAAAACAAATGAAGGATGCCCAAGACGTCATAGAAAAAGGAAAACCCGCGACTATTGCCTACCTTAACAAGTTAATAAAAGGGAAAAACCTCAGAGATGTTATCGACGATTTAAGCTCCAATGTTCCCACCATACAAATGCAGACCCTCTTAGGATTTTAATGAGTAAATCAATGATATAATTAAATAAAATATTTACTTGTCATATACATTTATTACATTATTACCTTCATAATTTCAAAACTACTCCAAATTTTCCTGGATTTTTGATAAGATGAAAAATGATCATTTTGGTAACTTGAAATCATAGGATAATTGAGGCGCTCCGAATACGAAGGGCGAACTCGACAAAACGTAGTTTCGAGATATTCGCATTTTAAAGTTTTCTGTTAAGGGCGAACTTGACAGAAAAGTCACTCTCTGGAATTTTCGTGGCGAGATTTTGGAATCATCATAGAACCATCATAGAATCATAGAGAAAAGGGTTTTTTAAAAATCACCAAATCTCGAAAAGAAAAGAAAAAATAATGACCCTGCGGTAGCAGGGACCAAAAGGTAGATTTCTTTTCATGATTAAAATTAATATGTATAAACACAAAATATATAATTATGTTATAAAAATGATGATATAAGAAAAATTGCGCCACTGAGCCCCTAGAAAAACATCTGATAATTTTATTAATAAAATATTTAATAATTTCCCGGTATAAATTCAAATTTTTTTTAAAGTTTAGCTAGTTCAATATTTTGCGCCTGGCTCGTCCAAACCTGCTTTAATTAATTTTTTACACGCCCTCGCAGAGGTCTTAAAGTTTTTTTTGCAAAAGGACTAGGATTTCAATAGAAAATGCCAATTTTGTCTTTTAAGCCCTAAGTAAAGTAGGTGAATCGCTGGTCCGATTTCAGCCATTAACGAACTCGTCCGAGCTATTGAGATAAAAGCTCTAAATACCGGATATCGTCACCCTCACATTAAAATTGCTCCAGTTATCGTGCTAATATATATACATATATACGTATATAAACTTTTCAACTGAGGATGGTTTTGGGGTCCAGGAGGTATGAAACGAAAAACGTATAGAAATTTTTTGAATCTGCGACTACTTGGTACATTACAATACCTAGGTAGATTTTTGAAGAAAAGAAATCTACCTAAAAAAAAAAAAAACCTGATGACCCAAAACTCGGTAAAAAAGAAGTTTAACGACCGTTCTCCTGATTAAACGGGTGTTTGTAGACCTCATGGAAAATTATTTAAAACCGGATAAAAAGGATGATAAACCAGAAAATCAAGGTATCCAGAGGGGCTATTTACCATCCAAGGGGGCTAAGTCTCAAAAGCATCCTAAAGTACGCCATGATAACATATCGTCGCGTTAGTTCTCTCATTTTTTATCAATTTTGGGTTTGGCATTGTTTCTGATGCTAAATTTTGTGGCGAATCGAATTCCGTTGGTAATTTAACACTATTACCAACAGAAAACGCGTAGTTCACGATTTAGCCAACATGCATTGATTCCAATGAGAAATCAATCCGTATTCTTACCCTCCTGAAAAATTAGGAAAAATGAGATTGCCGGTGTTAGAACTAACGCGACGATATCACCTACCCAAAGAGTGCTGAAAAATGTTGCCTTGATTGGAATTCTGAGTGAGTTCGTTTCCCTTTTTTTGTTTTATTTTTATTCACTATTCTCTTCGTTTTATTTTCCCTCCTGAGAAGACTCGCGATTTTACTAAATTAAACGGAAGATAATAATGTTTTGTTTAAATCATTCCTTTTAAAAAGAGAGGAGGAAAACCGTAAAGGAGGCCACAATGTAATCTTTCTCCTTAGCCCTGAGTAAGGAAGTCTCTTTTCTCTTCGCGCTTTTATATTCATCTCTAGCAGAAGAAAAAAAAAAGAAGAGAGAACCAGATGAAAAGAGGAGGGAAAGAGACCGTGATCAAAAGCACTCTAGAGAAAAAAAAAAATGCCCAACTCCTTATTTTATTTTGGAAAAAAATCTCATATTTTTATCATATATCCATAAAAACGTTTAAAATCCTTTTATGTCCATTCATAAAAATTAATGATCGTCTTAAAATTCCTGAGTAGCAGAGAACTTTTATTTAAATATTCGAGTAATTGTAAAAGGCCTTCAGAGAGTTGAAAAATGATTGAGGAATCAACGTTCTCGTTGATTGCTCGGCTCAAAAGCATCCCTTGAGATCGCATCTTCCATTAAGAATATACCACGAGAAAAAAAAATCTGAGATGGGAAAATTCATGTTTTTCCGACAATTTTCACCCTTAATTTCATCTTAAGTATTCAGTCGCTGATTAATTTACGATTGAGTTCTAATTAAATGTCAGTGACCTCATTTGTTATACTTGTCCAAAGAGGGGGGACTTTGAAGGCTTCCGGGCCGCTGGTTCGGAAACACTTGCAGATCCTCAAACTTGACTTGAATCGACCATTTCGTAGAACGTCTCACTAATTAATTACCGAGTGAGAATCACCATTCAACTAATCGAAACTAAATTCAACATAAATGAATTCACACGGCCGATAATTCAAATAAGCAAGCTAAGAAACAAACATCTTAAAATTGGTTTTTAAAAATGGTTCTTAGAGAAAAGTGATCAATCAGTGCATACGTAAACCGAACTAAGCCCCGAAAATCCAGCAAACGCTTTTATCTGCTAAAAAACCGAAGAAAACGCCAGAATACACATATTTCAATTAGATTTTTCAGGTTAATTAAGTGACTCTTCGGACGTTTTTATTCTTTATTTGACTAGTTTCGAGCCTATATTCAGCTCCTCATCAGACTAGAATTTGGTTTTTTTGTAGATCACATTTTTCAAAACATTTTTTAGACAGGATTTATTTTTTCTCCCATTTTTCCTCTTTTTCTTCTTTTTCTTTTTCATTTTATGATTGAAATGCATTTCAATCATAAAATGAAAAAGAAAAAGAAGAAAAAGAGGAAAAATGGGAGAAAAAATAAATCCTGTCTAAAAAATGTTTTGAAAAATGTGATCTACAAAAAAACCAAATTCTAGTCTGATGAGGAGCTGAATATAGGCTCGAAACTAGTCAAATAAAAGAATAAAAACGTCCGAAGAGTCACTTAATTAACCTGAAAAATTTAAAAACAATACGGACGACCCAAAAACCATAAAAAATATTTCAATTAGTGGCTTTTGCGGCAAAAAAGGAGAAAAACAGTTTATAAAATTTTTTTTTTTCAAAATAACCGGGTAAAACGCCAAAAAATCAAGTGAAGAGGGTTTCTTTGGCCGAATAGACCGCACAAAATGTAAAAAAAAAAAATTCGACAAAAAGGGGTTTTTGCGACCAAAAAATACGGCTAAGCGAGGTTCTTGGGCTAAAAAAGGAGGAAAGTGCCTAAAAAAACCGTTTTCAAAAGGGTTTTCTTGGCAAATTATTCGTAAAAAACACAAACAAAACCGACTTAAATGTGGTTTTATGGCAAAAAAAACGTTGAAAAACTACCGAATAATCGTTTTTATAGGGTTTCGGCCAAAAAAATGGTCGCGGGGGAACTTTGAAGTTTCTTGGCCGAAAAACCGTAAAATTGAATGAATTTTATGAATTCCAACAAAAAAGGGTATAGCCAAAATCGGAGAAAATTTATAAAGTTTTTTTTCCTTCAAAATAACCGGGTAAAACTTCAAAAAATTAAGTGAAAAGGGTTTCTTTGGTCCAATAAACCGGAGAAATTGTTTTAAAAAATTCGACAAAAAGGGGTTTTCACGACCAAAAAATACGACTAAACGAGGTTTTTGGGCTAAAAAAAAGGAGGAAAGTGCCCAAAAAACCGTTTTCAAAAGAGTTTTCTTGGCAAATTATCCGTAACAAACACATAAAACACCGATTAAATGTGGTTTTTTTAGGCAAAAAAACGTTGGAAAGCTACCGAATAATCGCTTTAAAAAGGTTTCGGCCAAAAAAATGGTCGAGGGGAACTTTGAAGTTTCTTGGCCGAAAAACCGTAAAAAAACCGCTATAAAATCCACCAAAAAAAGATATAGCGAAAATCGGAGAACATTTATAAAGTACTTTTTTTCTTCAAAATAACCGGGTAAAATGCCAAAAAATTAAGTGATAAGGGTATCTTTAGCCGAATAAACCGGAGAAAATGTATAAAATTCGACAAAAAAGGGGTTTTTACGACCAAAAAATACGGCTAAACGAGGTTTTTGGGCTAAAAAAAGGAGGAAAGTACCAAAAAAAAAAAGTTTTCAAAAGGGTTTTCTTGGCAAATTATACGTAACAAACACATAAAACACCGACTTAAATGTGGTTTTGTAGCCAAAAAAACGTTGAAAAACTACCGAATAATCGCTTTTAAACGTTTTCGGCCAAAAAAATGGTCCAGGGGAACTTTGAAGTTTCTTGGCCGAAAAAACGCTATAAAATCCACCAAAAAGGGCATAGCCAAAACCGGAGAAAAATATATTAAAAAAAGAGTTTCCAAAAAGATTTCCTCGACAAAATAACCATGTAGACGCCAAAAAATCCTTCTGAAGGGGTTTTTGCGGCTAAAAAATGGATGAAAACGCAGAAAAAATCCTGTTTGGAAAAAAATAGGAATTGGCCAAATTACCCAAGGAAAAGCTGAAAAAATCAAGTAAAAAGGGAGCATTGAAAAATTAAATCAACTTCGGGTTAACGAAGATTAATTTATCTTTGTTTAAAACTAAAGCTTCAGCATTTGAAACGTTCCTTTCAGTCAGTCCAGTTAGTCAACCGACTATTTAAACATCAAGTTTTGTTTTCCAATCTACTCTTTTATCTCCCTTCAAAAACTTCGTAGCCTTTTGTTATTCGAAAGATAGTCCGAGATTTACCGTCCATAAAACCGGCCGTTCAAAGTTTGGACGGATTCCGTGTTTAAAGAGGCCTAATGACTTTTTATTGAGTTCGGAAGCGATTTTAACGTCGTGGGAGAACATAAATTTACGCGGGGGTACTACGTGACGTGTCGCGGCTTCCTTAGTTTGATTTACGGCGACTTATTAACGTTCATTTTCACCCCTAAATGAGAAAAAACCTTCTTAATTTAATTTCCGTCGTTTTTCTTTTAAAGTTTTGATCACACCATTATTAATAAAGTCAAAATCACGAATATAACATTTTTATATTTTACCTTTTTTTTTTACTTCAATAAACATTTTTTTTTCGATCAGTTATCTCAAAAGGGAACACATAACGGATCCAGTGGTCCTTTGAACACGGGATTGGATGTAAAATATGATAAAAATTTGCCTCTTAAAACGACCGCCTTTCGTAAACACAGGCCGTTGACTCTGTCTCACAGCCCACCGATTACAACCCTCCAAAAAAAATTTACGGTCCAAAAAATAATTTTCTATAATTGATAAAATGTTGGAAAAAAGTACTTGTTTGAAGAGCTTCCAACGAAAACTTCCTTAAAGAGAAGTGACAATATAGGAGGGGGAAGTTTAAGGGAACGAAAGGATAACGAAGGGATGGAAAGTAGAAAGTATAAAGGAGGGGGATGTAAAACTGAGGGGAAGTATAAGAAAGGGGAAGTATATGGGAGGTAGAAGTTTTGTTTTTCTAAAATTTTTCCAAATTTTCTTTTTTTTCAAAAAATTTTCCAATTTTGTTTTTTCGAAAAAATTTCTAAGATTTTCAAGAAATTTTCTAAGTTTTTTTTGAAAAATTTTCCGAGTTTTTTTTTTAAAGTTTCCGAGTTTTTTTTTAATTTTCCGAGTTTTTTTTTAATTTTCCGAGTTTTTTTAATTTTCCGAGTTTTTTTCCGAGTTTTATTTTCGAAAAATTTTCCGGGTTTTTTTGGAAAAATTTTCTAGTTCTTTTTTTCGAAAAATTTTCTGAGTTTTTTCATTTTGCGAAAATTTTTATAATTGTCAAGGTAGAAATAATGGGCTCTTTGGCCTATGGATGATGAGCCGCTCGTAATGGGAAGAAGTATGAAATTTCTCCCTACTAAAAAAAATAATAATTAAAAAGTGGCAATTTTTTACACCAAAAATTCTTCAAAAATATAAGGAGTAATTGGTGAAAATTTGGTGAAAATCAGACCAACGGTTCGGCCGCAGCGAATTTTTTTTAAATTTCAAGCAGACATATCTTCGCCAGTTTCTTCTTCATCGGCTAAAAAAATTTGTGTGAAAATAGGATGAAAACTGTGGCCGTAAAGTGTTCCGGAAAAAACGCTGCGGACGGACGGCCGGCCGGCACCACAGCCAAAGTTGAGATCGGTAAAGATCCAGACCCTCCGGGTCTGGAAGACCCTTCCCCAAAAACCTGAAGTCGAGGGTATCACAATAACTTCTTTAAGGAAGTTCATATAAATAGATTTGTATGGTTTATTTTTATTGAGAATTTTTTGAGAAAGGGATTGAAAGGATTAGCTTAAATTGGCTTGTGGAGTAGTGAGGGTAGAGGAAAAAAATTAATAAGATCACGTCCCCAATAAAATGTTGAGAGGGGAAAAAATTTCTCTTTTAAAAAATTGAATTGATCGAATTTCGAGTCGATTTTCTTCATGAAGAAGATTTAAAGAGGTTGCGGTTTCCTTTGGTCACAAAATGGGATTCCGTTGGCCGAGAGAGAAAAGCTGGCTCTCCCATGGGGATCCGTGGCCGGGGGATTATGTCGCAAACAATCCTCCTTCCCCCCTGAAAACCCCACTCGCCTATTCGGAGTTATATCAGCGGTTTCCCCCGACTCACCTGAACCGTGCGGTCCGGTTTTCTTCTCTCCCCGACCGGAAAATCAAGACGGAGGGAAGGAAACCTAAAAAATGGCCAATACTTCAACAAATTAGGAGAAACACTCGAAAAATGTTCATAAACTTCCTAATTTTTTTTCTTTTTTATTTAAAAATCTTTAGCGGAAAAGATAGAGACGTTTAAAGCGAAAATGATTTTCCACCTCCATCACACAAAGTCGACAGGAACAGAGGCGGGAATTAATTTCGGATTCAATATTCCCGCAGAGGATAGAACCCGCCTAATTTATTATATTTTTCGATCCCGGGTAATTCCCTCCAATCAGGTTTTAGGCACAACAAAGACCCCCCTCACCGATCCGATTATAAAAGCAGAGGATTTATTTCTTTTATCTCCAGAAAACTGAATTTCGCTTTTTTCGACTTCAGTTTACAGTTTAACCGCTTTTTCAGAAGCTACAGCAGCCCGAAATAGAATCGAACATAAATTTTTTGGCTATTCATAACTTTTCCCCAAAATGATGGACAGCAGTTCTCCCTCGGGGTGGTGTCAAAAAATAGGGATATCCGTTCTCGAGATTATTTTCAGAAATAGGCAAAAGAGATATCAAACTAAATCCTAAAATATCTCAAAAACTATAGGTTTTAGAAACTCAATCATTAAGACCGAATTTGTGCTCCACTCACAGAGCTTTCTAAAAAGTTTAGTTTTATGAAAATCGGACTATCTGTTCTCGAGATATCTTCAGATATAGGCAAAAGAGCATGATATCTAGCTAAATCCTACAATATCTCAAAAACAATAGGTTTTAGAGACTCAATTTTTTGGAAGGGCCTTTAAATGAGCTTTCCAAAAAGTGGTCGTTTAAGGAAATCGGTCCGGCCGTTCCTGAGATATCCGCGTTTTTAGTTTGACTTGGAGGAATATTCACTTTTTTAGATTCTTAAATATCTCGAAAACCGTTAGAAATACAGGGTAGAGCAATTAAACCCTTTTTGAAGGGCCGTAAAAAGAGCTTTCCAAAAAGTGGTCGTTTAAGAAAATCGGTCCAGCCGTTCCTGAGATATCCGCGTTTTGAGTTTGACTCGGAGGATTATTCACTTTTTTAGATTCTCAAATATCTCGAAAACCGTTAGATATACAGGGTGGACAACTTAACATAGATATACAGGGTAGAAAGTCTCTATTCTCGGAAAAATAAAATTAGATCGAAGAAAATAATTTATGACGTCATAATGACGTGTAATTAAGGAAATTGGTGTATGTATCTGTTTTTTCGAGATATGTATCTTGATTTGAAAGATCCGTTCTCGAGATATGAGGCACTCCTGGTACGAAGGGCGAACTCAACATCGGACAAATTTTTTTTTTTTCAATTTAGATTCTAGACCTCTTGTCGAATACAGCCATATAATTTTTATGTTGAGTTCGCCCTTTTTTCCACTTTAAATACGTAAAAACCGATATGCCGCAAAGCTCTAAATGCGATATCCGAGCGGGTACGAAGGGCGAACTCCACATCCTAGTCCACAACCTCCACTCCTTCTCCCATTCCAGGGCAAAACTTTCTGTTGAGTTCGCCCGTAACATAAGACTTTAAAATGCAAATATCTCGAAACTACGTTTTGTTGAGTTCGCCCTTCGTACCCGGAGCGCCTCATATCTTCTGATATAGGCAAAAGAGCGTGATATCAAGCTAAATCCTAAAATATCTCAAAAATAATAGGTTTTAGAGACTCAACTATTAAAAACGAAGTTTTGCTCCACTCAAAGAGCTTTCCAAAAAGTCTAGTTTCATGAAAACCGGACGATCCATTCTCGAGATGAAGCAAAAGAGATGAAGGGATGAATGACAATGAAGGGAATTTAGGACAAATGGCCTTGCTTATCGGGCCTCATAACCCATTTTTTTGAGGTAAAAAAAAAAATCTGATTCAATCATCCAGACGTTTTCTAAAAATGCTTGTAGCTAAACGTTTTGAGGCGAAAAATTTTGAAAAACTTTTTGGTTTCGAACACGAAAATAAACTTGGACGTTTTTAACTAAATTAGGAATAAAGTTTGACCATCGATTTTTTTTTTTCTCCCTTCGCATTCTCATCCTGTACCAGTCAAAAACATTCAAGAAATTCCCACAGGAATATTTTTTTAACTCTTCCACCCTTGTCATCTCCACCATATGTTTTCGTAGAGTCATAATTTCCGGGTAAAAGAAACGAAAAAACTATTTAGTTTTTTTTTAAGAGCATGATATCAAGCTAAATCCTAAAATATCTCAAAAACTATAGGTTTTAGAATCTCAACAGTTAAGACCGAATTTGTGCTCCACTCAAAGAGCTTTCCAAAAAGTTTAGTTTCATGAAAATCGGACGTTCCGTTCTCGAGATATCTTCAGATATAGGCAAAAGAGCATGGATATGAAGGGATGAATGACAATGAAGGGAATTTGGGGCAAATGGCCTTGCTTATCGGGCCTCATAACCCGTTTTTTGAGGTAAATGTAAGAAAAAATCTGATTCAATCATCCAGACGTTTTCTAAAAATGCTTGTTTTTGAGGCGATAAATTTTGAAAAACTTTTTGGTTTCGAACACGAAAATAAACTTGGACGTTTTTAACTAAATTAGGAATAAAGTTTGACCATCGGATATTTTTTCCGGCATTCTCATCCAGTACCTGTCAAAAACATTCAAGAAATTCCCACAGGAATATTTTTTTAACTCTTCCACCCTTGTCATCTCCACCATATGTTTTCGTAGAGTCATAATTTCCGGGTAAAAGAAACGAAAAAACTATTTTAGTTTTTTTGCCTTTGGAGTTTATTTAGGTTAATTTTACTTCGAAGTATAAAAAAAGGGGCTACAATGGGGGACTTCAACAATGACTGCATTGTCATGCCAAAAGCACACCCCTGGAGGATAAATGCATGTTTAAAAAAGGGAGAGAAAAATTGAAATTTTTGCATAGAGAAACCTTTTTTCTTTGATACTAAAATATCAACGAAGTTATATCAAAACTATTAAAAAAAGTGAATGTTTAAAAAATATGAACAAAAAAAGGTTATTGTTGATTTATTGAGAGGGATGTAACATCAATTACAAAATTAGAATCCCCCCTAAAAATATTACCAGAGGCGCGAAACGATTATTCTCCTGGGTTTAATATTTCCCGTCCTGTCGGTTAATCCGGGAGATTTCTAAGCGTTTGCTCGAAAGGATGCGTTGAGTTAACGTTATGACAAGGAGGAGAGGGAGGGGGAAGGAGGGGGAGGAAAACACAATAAACGTATCGCCGTCGTCAGGTTGATTAATATTTTAAGGGGCCTCCCTATAGGTTCAAACTGCGAAACATACATTCTGTCTCTTGTCACTTTCCCCCTCAGGATTAATAACCTGTTGAGATGATTACATTATTATTCCACTTATTAGATAACATTCCGCTGTTTATCCATAAACCTCGTTTTACCTTCAACGCCTGAAATCTAATTATGAATTTCCAAACGAATCAGGAATTTTAATATTCGACTTGACATCCTAAGTTTTAGGCCTGTAAAATGGGTCTTTCTCGGAAGATAGACAATAGAAAGGCTGTTGGAAAAGGTCTTTATGAGCTAAAAACTAAGAAAAATGCAATAAAATATAATAAAACTGGTTTATCGTTGCCGAAATATCGATAAAGGAGTAAAATGTGGAAAACATGGGCCAAAAAATCGAGGGGAAGTATAACAAAGGGGGAAGTATAACGGAGGGGGAAGTAGCATTATTTCTACCTTGACACTTGACACTGGACACCTTGACAAGAAAAAAAAAACTGGGAAAATTTTTCGACAAAAAAATACTTCCTCCTCTTTTATACTTCCCCTACATTACACTTCCCCCTCCTTTATACTTCTCCTCCCTTCGTTATACTTTCGTTCCCATATACTTCCCCCTCCGTTATACTTCCCCTTCCTATATTGTCGAGGGTTTCGCCGAAAAATTGGGTAAAAAAAGGCGGAATAATCCTATGAAAAACTGAGAAAAAATCACATAAAAAAAGAGTAATTCAAGGGCAAAAAAAGAGTAATTCAAGGGAAAAAAAGACGGTGGGTGACTGAAAAACGCATTTTTTACATGATTTTTGGCTTTTTTTCACGATATTTCGCCATAGAAACATACATCATATAGACGGTCGTAAAAAATCCACTTTTTTGTAGGGAGAAATTTCATACTTCTACGCATTACGAGAGGCACATCCCTAAGCCAAAGAGCCCATTATTTTACCTTGAAAAAAGAACGTTTTGAAAAAAAAAAAAAAAAAAAAAAAAAAAAAAAACTAGAAAATTTAAAAAAAACTCGGAAAATAAAAAATAAAAAAACTTGGAAAATTCTTCGAAAAAAAAAACTTCCCTCCCTTATAATTCCCCTTCCATATACTTCCCCTCCCTTATACTTCCCCCTCCCTAATTCCCATCCTTTATACTTTCCCTCCCATCGTTATACTTCGTTCCTTATTCTTCCCCTTCGTTATACTTCTCCCTCTGTTATACTTCCCCCTCCGTTATACTTCCCCTCCTATTTTGTTACTTCTCTTTAAGGAAGTTTTCGTTGGAAGCTCTTCAAACAAGAACTTTTTCCAACATTTTCGAAAAAAAAAAGAACTTACAACTCACACAAAAAAAAAAAAAAAAAGCGCAAATTTAAAAAAGAAAACCCGTAAAATTTTTCGAAAAAACTCGGAAAACTTTTCAGAAAAAAAACTTGGAAAATTTTTCGGAAAAAAAACAAACAAAAACTCACCCCTCCGTTATACTTCCCCTCCCTTATACTTCCCCTCCCTTATACTTCCCCGCCCTTATACTTCCCCTTCCTTATACTTCCCCCTCCGTTATACTTCCGTCCCATACTTCCCCCTCCGACATACTTCCCCTCCGCTGTTCGTCCTCTCCGTTATACTTCCCCCTCCTATATTGTTACTTCCCTTTCAGGAAGTTTTCGTTGGAAGCTCTTCAAACCAGTACCTACTTCTTTTCATTATTTTACCCACATTCCTACTTTTGAATATTAATTTATTTGCGTAATGTCCGCGATTATAAACATCATCCTTAGTTTTAGTTTTAAGAAACTTAAAAGCCATCGTTAAAACTTTAATAGAAGAATATTCCATCCTATTTAACCGGGAGATACACAGTCATAATAGTAAAAGCCAATAAAGAGTTTTAAGGCTAAAGTCATTTTCATATACTACAAATTATTTTAAAATTACTTTAATCAACATACTTGCTTTAACCCCAGCGCTGTTTTCCGTCTCTACCAATTAAATCACTTGTTTGAAAGTTTAAAAAACTTTCAACACTTGTGTTAAGGAGTAAATGAAAGGAGTTTCTGCTTTAGACAGCCCACTGGCAAATACCTTCTTTTAACTTCCCAACTTGACGCCTCGTTCAAAAGCTTTATTTACCGTCTTATATGTTCAATACCTCGATAAATTATTATTTTTTCTTTCCCCATACGAGAAAAGTGTTTACGATTCTTCAAGTGTACAAATGTTAAGAAAAAGGAAGTTTTGTTTTTGAAAAGTTGGAAAACCTCAAAAGTTTGGAAACTTTTCATCATTCAGGGAAATTTAAAGATTAATTAAAAGTGTCTAAAAATTGCTTTAAAATGTCCTAATGAAAAAGCATTTTTTAAATTTTTTTTCCACTATGTTGCTCCAAGTGTCCCAGTTTTACGGAAGGAGTTAACCGGCGGGAGGGAAGCGGGTTAATTAAAAACCATACATCAACCTAACTGAACATTTTAGAACATACACAAATAGTCACGCCGGTTTCTCTTAATTAAGGGGCGTATATTCTTCCTGCTGACCCCACAGGCCTCACCGCATTATTTTAAAAACCTCCGACTTAATTAATTTTAAAGAATTATAATTCATAAAAATGTCCATAGAGATAATAAAATGTAATTTTATGTTTGGAATCTTTGGATAAGATAAGTCTAGGCGATAAAAACGAAAATGAACTGTATCAGAAAGCCATAAAATATTTCAAGTTATCCACGTTGGAGAAAATGGAAAAAAGCCTTGGGGCGATATATTTTTTTTTCTCTTAAGGGTGGATTTTGTTTATCTGAAAGAAGGGTGATTTTGTTTATCTGAAAGATGTGATTGCATACTAAACCGTCTTGATGGCCCTCATTTAAATTCCTTTCGTTTATTTAAGAGGAAACTTGCGATTCCGTTTGACCGGTGCGAATCCTCAAAGTCGTGATTTTCGAGGTTTAGTGGGGTCTCCCTTTCGGCTCCTTGCGGTTTTCATTACACCGGATTCTATTCCGGCCCGTTTCTCCTCCTAACGCTTTGTGAGCGATATTTGTGGGCGAACGTTACATCCGGATTAAAGGCTTCCCGCGTTTGTGGCATACGAACCTCCGCTAAACAAGAGACTTCTTATGGTAAACCAAATAAAGTGGAAAATTAACAATCTAAAGAATGTTTCTACTATGATTTAACAAATTATTTTTTAATGAACCCTATCTGTTTGGAATTTAATGGAATACTAAAAAAATGCCGGGAGGGGGGGGGGGGAGAAAACCAAGAAAAACGCCCAAAAATGGGTTCAAAAACAAAGGGGTTTTACGGCTTGGAAAGCGTTTGAAAAAAAACAGCAAAAAAATCGATTTACAGGACCAAAAATGCGGGGGGGGGGGGGGGGGTGAAACCTAGAACGCCCAAAAATGGAGTCAAAAAACAAGGTGGTTTTTCGGCCCAGAAAGTGTTGCAAAAACGCAAGGAAATCCATTTGCATGACAAAAAGAAAATCACCAAAAATCCAAAAAGGCCGAAAATTGAGGAAAAGTTTTACGTCTTAAAGGTAAACGACGAGTAAAACGGAGGGTTTCTTACCCAAAAAACAAAGATAAACGCCCGAAATTAAGGATAAGTATGGTTTCCAAGGCCGAAAATACCAGGTGGAAGTTCGGTAAAATTTCCTTACTTGAGTATCAAGAAGAAAATCTGAAGCTGTCCAAAATCTGAAGCTAAAAAGACACCATAAAATCAGGTTACTTTTTTTCTTGACCCCAAAGTCTTCGAAAACGGCCAACAAAAAATTTAAAAAAAAAACTTAGAAATTTTTGTGACAAAAAAACTTAGAAAATTTTTCGAAAAAAAAAAACTAGGAAAATTTAAAAAAAAATAGAAACTTTCCCCTTCCTTATTCTTCCCCTCCTTTATACTTCCCCCTCCTTTATACTTTCCCTCCCTTCGTTATACTTTCGTTCCCTTATACTTCCCCCTCCGTTATACTTCCCTCTCCCATATACTTCCCCCTCCATTGTACGTCCACTCCGTTACACTTCTCCCTCCTATATTGTTGTTGTGTTTTCATTGGGGGGGGGGGGGGTTGAAACCTAGAAACGCCCAAAAATGGAGTCAAAAAACAAGGTGGTTTTCGGCCCAGAAAGTGTTGAAAAAACGCAAGGAAATCTATTTGCATAACAAGATCGTGGTAGCACCGAAAATCCAAAAAGGCCGAAAATTGAGGAAAAGTACCTTTGGCCTTAAAGGTAACGACGGGTAAAACTGAGGGTTTCCTACTCAAAAAACTAAGATAAACGCCTGAAATTAAGGATAAATAAGGTTTTAAAGGCCGAAAAACAAGGTGAAAGTTCGGTAAAATTTTCCTTGATCATAATATCAAGAAGAAAAGCCACGAATCTAAAGCTAAAAAAACACCATGAAATCTGGTTAATTTTTTTTTCTTGACCCCAAAGTCTACGAAAACGGCCAACAGTAAATTTTATCGAGTTGTATACAATTTTTTTTGGGCTTTTCTCTTAATTTATCTTTTTTAAAAACCATATTTTCAGTTTAAAAATGCGTCATTTTATTTTAAACTAAGTTTAAAAATGCGTCATTTTATTTTAAACTAAGTTTAAAAATGCGTCATTTTATTTTAAACTAAGTTTAAAAATGCGTCATTTATTTTAAACTAAGTTTAAAAATGCGACATTTTATTCTAACCATTTTAAACTAAGTTTAAAAATGCGTCATTTTATTCAAACCATTAAAACTAAGTTTAAAAATGCGTCATTTTATTCTAACCATTTTAAACTATGTTTAAAAACCAGTCATTTTATTCTCACCATTTTAAACTAAGCTCGAAAATGCGACATTTTATTCTAACATTTTAAACTAAGTTTAAAACTGCGTCATTTTATTCTAACCATTTTAAACTAAGCACAAAAAGGCGACATTTTATTCTAACCATTTTAAACTAAGTTTAAAAATGCGACATTTTATTCTAACCATTTTAAACTAAGTTTAAAAATGCGTCATTTTATTCAAACCATTATAAACTAAGTTTAAAAATGCGTCATTTTATTCTAACCATTTTAAACTAAGCACAAAAAGGCGACATTTTATTCTAACCATTTTAAACTAAGTTTAAAAATGCGACATTTTATTCTAACCATTTTAAACTATGTTTAAAAACCAGTCATTTTATTCTCACCATTTTAAACTAAGCTCGAAAATGCGACATTTTATTCTAACATTTTAAACTAAGTTTAAAACTGCGTCATTTTATTCTAACCATTTTAAACTAAGCACAAAAAGGCGACATTTTATTCTAACCATTTTAAACTAAGTTTAAAAATGCCTCATTTTATTCTAACCATTTCAAACTCATTTTAAAAATGCGTCTGTTGGTGTAACAATTTTAAACTATGTTTAAAAATACGTCATTTTATTCTGACCTTTTTAAACTAGTTTAAAATGCCAAGATATATCATGAAATAACTACACATTCCAGGTAGGTTCAGATTTCTTATCTTAATATTTTTTATCGATTTAAGAAAAAGGGGTTGAAACATATTGACTGTGTTTTTTAGTGAATAGAATATGGTGGGGAGGGATGTAAAAAGCGACTGGTGTTCGAGGTTTCCGAACGGTTTAACACTGAAAATAAAAATAGAAATGTCTTTATTCGTAATGTCTGCAAGTAAAGCTCTTATCAAAATATTCCTACCCCTTTTCTCAATCGAAATCAATATTTATGCTAATAGAGGAGACAAAAGGGTTGTTTGTAAAAGACCGGAATAAAAATGAGTTTTTGAAAAGAATAAACTAATTACGATTTTTTTCTCTCATTCTTCATGGTAGTTTTTAATAAAAAGGGTGAAGATATTGGAAATTTTTAAATTACTAAATATACTTTTAAAAGTAGTCAAACGAAAGGTTTAAGCCCTTTTATGATAATGGACATACAAATGTAGATTTCAAGAGGGGATACCATAAATCCACATCGTTCTTAAATAATGCATGAATTTCATGGAGTGTAACGTTTAGAATTCCGAGAAAACAACAAAAATGTTGGGATTTTGGTTTAAAATTGAGAGAAAGGAGCTAAGTTCAAATCTATCGCCTCCGACTCACTCGTAGGATGGACGATATATAAAATATATCGATATATCGGTCAACCGATATATCGGAAGAAATATATCGGTGGAACCAATACATCGGAAGAATTTATCGGTGGCACCAATATATCGGAAGAAATATATCGGAAGAAATATATCGGTGGCACCAATGTACCGGAAGAAATATATCGGCGGCGCCAATATATCGGAAGAAATATATCGTTGGCGCCAATATATCGGAAGAAATATATCGTTGGCGCCAATATATCGGAAGAAATATATCGTTGGCGCCAATATATCGGAAGAAATATATCGGTGGTACTAATATATCGGAAGAAATACATATATCGGTGGTACCAATATATCGGAAGAAATATATCGGTGGCACCAATATATCGGAAGAAATATATAGGTGGCACCAATATATCGGAAGAAATATATAGGTGGCACCAATATATCGGAGGAAAGTATTATCTAGGAACACAGCAGCGTTCCGCCCCACCAAAAAAGCACCGACCTTCATTATTATTGGGCTTTAATGCGCAAAAAATTGACGAAATAAGCCATATAGTGAGCAAATGTAAAAATACCTGAAATATACGCTAATAAATCCGACGATTTCGCCCAAAAAACTAGAAAAAGTAGAAGTTCTCTAGAGTCTTGGTGAAAATATCGAGGAAAAATATCAAAAATCAGGTGAAATGGGTGTTTTTAAGGTGAAATTCCATAAACAGTTTTGTATTCTCGAGCAGAACACCGTAAAATACACCAGAAAATCTAGTCAAACGGTTTTTCTTGGACGAAAACTGTGAAAAACGCCTTTAGGCGATTTTTTTGTCAAAAATGCCGCATGCAACTATATATTAAAATTTGCGTTCATACATAATTTAAGCACTAACGATCAAAATATACATTTATATTCAAATTAAAGTAGTGTTTTTGGCCAAAATTGACGCATAACGGACGGTCATAGGTATTTGGAAAAAAAAACTATATAAAAAATATATTTCTTCCGATATATTGGTGCCACCGATATATAGGTGCCGCCGATACATTTCCTACGACATATAGGTGCCACCGATATATTTCTTCCGACATATGGTGCCACCGATATATTTCTTTCGATATATTGGTGCCACCGATATCGGCACAAATATATCGATATATAACGCTCACCGATATATATTTGGCCTATCCCTACTCACGCGACCGCCCTATCTTCGCGGCACGTCTTTGATCGTTTACGCTCATCCGCACTCGAACTATCTCTACAAAAAGGAGGATCCAATTTGTTTACCCTAACATAGCACGATCCTAAGCTAACCACCTAAACCCCATCGCCTGCTGAATCCCGTCGACCTGTTAGAAGTTCCCCATTCAGTTTTGCTTAATGAGACTGAGTGAAAGTGGGATGTAGGGAATGTCTACTCAACAAACAAGGGCGGACCCGATTTATTTTCCTTTTGCGAAGAAACCTTTCACCCCCCAGGAGCAGAGCAAACAAGGCTTTTCCTCGTGATGGAACGAAACCTGAATAATTGAGACGTTCCTGTTTACCCGTAAGCTATTTGAGGAGAAACAGGGAAAAACCTCTCCCTTCACCTTAGGTGCAATAACAGGAGTCACCTTTATGCAAATCCTGACCCCTCCAAAACATCTTTTATTCGGATTGCTGAGTAAACAAGGGAAACTCCGATATCAAGGGTTCAAACAATTCCAACATCTCACGTTTAATATTTACATTATGTTCGTCGATTCTCAACACTTCTGTTTTTCAATCTGCACATGTAAACTACGTTTTTCCAACGAAAGAAAATGTTGGCATTTTTAAATGGTGATTTCAGACAGCTTACGTTTTTCTGACGTTCGAATCTGAACTCAAGGGATCCTATAAATGGAAACGAAAGCGAAAAGGAATACTTCTCCAGGGAACTGTGAAGTACTTAGACAGCCTGTGAAGCTCGAATGTCCTACCGTTTCTTCGGATTACGTAAAAGAGGGAGAGATATAAAAAGGAAAGAATTGAAGCTCGGAATGTTTGGAGGGCAAACACACACGGACAACCTACACGGAAAACGGCTTTAAAGGGTTTTCTCTACCTCAATCAATCTTCGGAGATTAAAAACAGGCTTAAACAAGAAAAGTTGAACGAGTTTATCAACAGGAAACGGATTTAAACTTTCAGAATCGAATATTTTAAAGTAAGACCATTTTAAAGCAATTTAATTTTACAAAACTCATCACGCCATAAACTTCTCGATGGTACAAAGTGCTTAAAATATTGAAAAAGGCAAAAGGTGCATTTAAAATTTAGTAAAGTACTGGTTTGAAGAACTTCCAACGAAAACTTCCTTAAAGAGAAGTTACAATATAGGAGGGGGAAGTATATAGAAGGGGACGTACAACGGAAGAGAAGTATAAGTCAGGGGAAGTATAACGGAGTGGGAAGTATAATAGAGGGGAAGTATGAGGGAACGAAAGTATAACGAAGGAGGATGTATAAGGGTGAGAAAGTATAAAGGGGGGGAAGTAGTGTATAAGGGAGAGAAGTATAAGGAAGGGGAAGTATAAGGGAGGGGAAGTATAATTTTTTTTCGTTAAATTTTCCAAGTTTTCTTTTTTTTTCCAGTTTTGTTTTTGAAAAATTTTCCAAGTTTTTTTTGAAAATTTTCCGGGTTTTCTTTTTAGAACTTTATTTTCTGAAAAAATTTTTTAAGTTCTTTTTTTTGCGAAAAATTTTTTAAAGTGTCAAGGTAGAAATAATGGGCTCTTTGGCCTAAGGATGTTCCTCTCGTAATGGGTAGAAGTATGAAATTTCTCCCTAATAAAAAAAATAATCGATTTGTGTGAAAATTTGGTAAAAATCGATTTGTGTAAAAATTTGGTGAAAATCGATTTGTGTAAAAATTTGGTGAAAATCGGTTGAAAACTGTGGCCGTAAAGTGTTCCGGAAAAAATGCTACGGACGGCCGGCCGGCACCACAGACAATGTTAAGATCGGTTAAGACCAATTTTCGAATTGACCCAACGGGTTCTGGAAGACCTTTCCCCAAAAACCCGACGTGGAGGGTATCATAATAACTTTTTTAAGGAAGTTAAAGGCGATGAAAATCGCGGCCTTGAAAGTTTCTGACAACGTTCTTAATGGGGTCACAAAAACCATCAATCGAGAGAACCACAATAACTTTCTTTCAACAAAGTTAAAAATTATCCAGATTTGAAAGAAAAAACTGTGAACGAGTTAAGAAATCGTATAAAAGTTTGGCAATAAAGTAAAAGGAAACGTCACGAAACGCATAGAAAATCCGAAGTTATCTCACCCACAGGAAAAAAATAGACGCGGAAATCCCAAAATTAGGATTTGTGATATCATATTCACTTGAGCAAGAATTACGGGTGAAATAAGGTTATAAACTAATGTGGAGGTAGGAACAAAGGATATTCTGGGTCAGCAACAAACCTCATTGACTCCCCTTCCCTTTAATTAGATCAATTAGTCCCCGCTCGGTTAATTCCTGTTTTGATTTATTATAATATCGTGTTTAAAATAACAATAAAAATAGTCAGACATTTTTGAGGACGTTAGCCTTTGTGACTTTCGTGACTCGAAATATGGATTCCCCCTCACCAGTTTTTATATATTTAGCTTCCCCCATCAATCTCCACTCCTACTGTCATACATCGAAGATTTTTTTTTTCATAAAACTGAAATTTTCAGATAATTGGAAAGCGCAGATGGAGAAATTGAGAAGGTTTTACCAATGGGAGGGCTAATCGAATTTGCTCATGGAGTTCCACAACGTTTAAATTGAATGAATGACGTTTAATAACGACGGTTTGAATTTCGGAAATGTGGCGAGGTGGCTGTAAATTTCGAGGTTGACGTGCTTCATGAACGCTACAAGAACATTTAAACCTAATCTACTCGGCAACCTATTTGTCTTTCGTTCATATAATTTTTAGAAGGGATAAAATTTTAAGTAGGTACCAAAAGAAACGTTAAAGGGAAAAAACCTGAAGAATATGCTTGAAATAAAGGTTGTTTTCAAAATTACAAGGAAAAGCCCCCAAGTAGAATAAATTACTGGTCTGGAGATGCCCTCGACAGGGGAAGAAGAGGAAGAAAAATTTATTTTAAAGCAAAATTTTTTAAAATATCAAGTATCAAGGCAGGAAAAATGGAAGACTTCGCCCAGGGAAGACAAAGGGAACGAACGTGAACATCCTAAAAAAAATAATCCAGTTTAGCCAATATACTAAAGAAAATAGCAACTGACAAAAAAGGTATTAAAATAAATATAAACTAAATATTCAGTGTTTACTTATATTAATTAGGGATTAAATGGTCTAATAACAATAAGAACAAGGTTTCAGAGGTAAATAAATGATTTAATTATTGTTTGTATTAACAATTTTGTTATTTTCTAATCTAACAACCTAAATTAAAGCCAATAATTTTGAGATAGTTCATTGGTAATTATGGGAAAAGAGCCTCGAACTCCGAAATTGTTGACACTAATAGCAGTTCGTAATTTTCAAGATACATATTTTTACTGTTTTGGAGGAGTTTTACCCGGGTTTCGAGGTCAAAAAACTCCGTTGAAATGGTTTTATTGGTCTAAGATCTCTTGAAAAGTTATTTTTACTGTTTTAGAGTAGTTATTCAAGGTTTTTGTGGTCGAAATCTCCGTTAAAATGGTTTTGTTGGTGAAAGATCTCTTGATAAAGGTATTTTTACTGTTTTAGAGGAGTTTAACCCGGTTTTCGAGGTCAAAAACTCCGATAAAATGGTTTTATTGGTCAGATCTCTTGAAAAAATTATTTTTACTGTTTTAGAATAGTTTTACCCGGTTTTCGAGGTCAAAAACTCCGTTAAATGGTTTTAGTGGTCTAAGATCTCTTGAAAAAGTTATTTTTACTGTTTTAGAGTAGTTCTTCAAGTTTTTTGTGGTCGAAATCTCCGTTGAAAAGGTTTTGTTGGTGAAAGATCTCTTGTTAAAGGTATTTTTACTGTTTTAGAGTAGTTTTACCCGGTACGAAAAGTGTCAAATTGACCCTCCGAAAGACACATTTCACGAAACAGTCTATCGAGGGTATCACAATAACCATCTTTTGAGAAAGTTTAAGGAAATTCATGATTTCATTAATGACGTTTTCATCGATTTTAATACGAAACTTGAAATACGATTTCTGAACTCAAGGGAGTTTAACAGGTTTCAGTTAATTATTCAGTAAATTTAATAGTTGCGTCACTTCATAATTTCGCTCCTCCACCACCCACATCCAAAGAGTTAGTGTGAAACGTTTAAAACTTCACGAACCGACTGATATATGATATGAAAGTTAGATGAACTTAGTTTAAGAAAGTTCGACGGATTTATTCCTAGCGTAAAATATTTATTCGCAAATGAGGAAAAGGCGATCGCTTGTACAAATCGGCCCAAACCGAAAATATAAAATACAACAAAATACATTAAATATAATATTCAAAAACAAAATCATGACGTTCATTCTGAAGTATATTTTAAATTATATCCAGAAGCTATTTATTTTTGACGTTAACTGTTTTATTATGACAAGTTCGATTTTCCATCAATTCATAAATTATTATAAAACATAATATTCAGAAAGCATTTTATTTGTTCATAACGTTTGGGAGTTTTCGTGTGTATATTACGTATCTGTCACGTACATTGTGAGGCATTAAAAAATGCGAGAAGCTTCTATTTATTTGCCCGTTCAGGATTTAGTAGCTCGTTATGTCCAATCTGAGAAAAATATGACGTAGATTGTATTTTTTTATGATTACAAAGTCTTTTTTTCATGTAACATTCTGTTCAAAAACTAATTTGAAATTTTGTGTTGTTTATATGTACTTTTTTTATTACCATAAAAAGGACTTTTTGGTTTCATTAGTGCCTGATGGGTTTTTATGACAGGTCAATATTTTCATGTTAAAAATGATGTTATTGTGATACCCTTGAAAACGGTTTTTAGAATACGTTTTTCGGAGTCCCCGATTATGTTGGAAGTTTAACACTTGAGATGACATCTTATTCTCAGAAAAAGAAATTGAATTAAGACAATTTTTTTTTCACTTTCTTCAGTTTTTGACAAATTCATTAGAAATAGATTTTTGGACCTTATTCTCCATTTTTGGCGCAAGATACTCAATTTCTCAAATAATTTTATGAATTTTCCTAAGCTCATTGTAAAAAAAAACATCATTTTTAGGCGTTTTCTTCAATTTATGGACGTTTCTATCGGTTTTTTGCTCAATAAACCCTTTTTCTTCAGATTTAAAGGGTTTTTCGTCACTTTCTAGAGAAGCCTCCTTTTAGCTGATTTTTTAGCGCTTTTTTTTCCGTGAAACGCCCCCCTTTTACAGCTACGAAACTACTTTTTTTCTTGAGTAAGATGGTATTCTATTTTACAAATAAAAATTATTTATCTTCCATAAAATAATAAAATTATTCTTTTTATTAAAAGTAATAAAATTTTAAACTTTTCCGACAGACTTTTTTTATAAGAAAAAAAAAAAGTTTGGAAAACTTTGGCCATGAAATTTTATTGCAAGTTTAAACTTAGACTGTGAGATATCAAAGAAGGAAACCCTTTAGAAGATCCTCAAAGTCCCACTCAGTTATTTTTTTCTCTCCCCGTTCTGTAGGCCTCTTCTAACCTTCTAAAACACAATTGTAAAGGCAAACCCAATGAAATTTTTACAACGTTGTAATTCGATTTCCGACCCCCTTCTATTTCTAAATAACGTACAAAGGCCGTATAAAATTAACATGGGACCAAAAGAAACGTAAGTTTCCTTAAAAAAGTCTTCTTTCAAACGAAGAATCTTAATATCTTTCATGCTACACTTTTCTTAAATTGTGATCTTTTTTGTAAAAGACCTTTTTTGTGGTTTATCGCAATTTTGTTAATAAAAATGGAGGCCGACAATGGATGATTGGTGAAGATTGAGAGGCTAAGATGACCCGTATCCGTATTCATCAACCCTTTTCGGACGTGACCCGAGTAAGAAGAGAAAGACGGGGAGGGTGAGAGAGAAAAAAAATGTTGGCCCGCCACCTTTCATTAAGCCTTGGCCACCTCTCGATTTATCTAACCATAACACACCTTCCTGTAATCATTTTCTTCTTCTTTTCCCAGAATTGAGTTCTCCGATACAAAATATTATTTGAGGAAAAATCGAGTTACTTCTTTAATAAAGGGTCAAAATGACCCCTATTTCAGTATTTTTTTTCTAAATATTCTATTCAACTAAAAGGCTCCTTTTCAATAATAACTAGAAAATTCCAAGCACAAGTAAGAGAGTAGGTAATTTCCTATAATTATTTCCTTATTCTTTTCCCAGAATAAAGTTCTCCGATACAAAATAATACTTGAGGAAAAATCGAGTTTACTTCTTTAACAAAGGGTCAAAATGACCATATTTTCTGAAGTTTTCCTTAATATTCTATTCAGGTTTCATAGTTCTCCGATACAAAGTACTTGAGGAAAAATAGAGTTTTCTTCTTTTAAGGGTCAAAATGACCATATTTCTAAATTTTTTCTTAATATCCTATTCAGGCTTCAAGTTCCCGATACAAAATACATATACTTGAGGAAAAATCGAATTTTCTTCTTTCAAGGGTCAAAATGACCCATATTTTCTGAAGTTTTCCATAATATCCTATTCAGGCTTCAAAGTTCCCCGATACAAAATACATATAACTTGAGGAAAAATCGAATTTTCTTCTTTCAAGGGTCAAAATGACCCATATTTTCGGAATTTTCCATAATATCCTATTCAGGCTTCAAAGTTCCCCGATACAAAATAATACTTGAGGAAAAATCGAGTTTACTTCTTTAACAAAGGGTCAAAATGACCATACTATTTTCTGAAGTTTTCCTTAATATTCTATTCAGGTTTCATAGTTCTCCGATACAAAGTACTTGAGGAAAAATAGAGTTTCTTCGTTTAAGGGTCAAAATGACCATATTTCTAATTTTTTCTTAATATCCTATTCAGGCTTCAAAGTTCCCCGATACAAAATACATATTACTTGAGGAAAAATCGAATTTTCTTCTTTCAAGGGTCAAAATGACCCATATTTTCTGAAGTTTTCCATAATATCCTATTCAGGCTTCAAAGTTCCCCGATACAAAATACATATACTTGAGGAAAAATCGAATTTTCTTCTTTCAAGGGTCAAAATGACCCATATTTTCGGAATTTTCCATAATATCCTATTCAGGCTTCAAAGTTCCCCGATACAAAATACATATTACTTGAGGAAAAATCGGGTTTTCTTCTTTTAAGGGTCAAAACGACCCATATTTTCTGAAGTTTTCCTTAATATCCTACTCAGGCTTCAAAGTTCCCTGATACAAAATACATATTACTTGAGGAAAAATCGAGTTTTCTTCTTTTAAGGGTCAAAATGACCCATATTTTCTGAAGTTTTCCTTAATATCCTATTCAGGCTTCAAAGTTCCCCGATACAAAATACATATTACTAGAGGAAGAATCGAGTTTTCATCTTTTAAGGGTCAAAACGACCCATATTTCTGAATTTTTCCTTAATATCCTACACAGGCTTCAAAGTTCCCCGATACAAAATACATATTACTTGAGGAAAAATCGAGTTTTCTTCTTTTAAGGGTCAAAATGACCCATATTTTCTGAAGTTTTCCTTAATATCCTATTCAGGCTTCAAAGTTCCCCGATACAAAATACATATTACTTGAGGAAAAATCGAGTTTTCTTCTTTTAAGGGTCAAAATGACCCATATTTTCTGAAGTTTTCCTCAATATTCTATTCAGGCTAGAAGGCTGCTTTTCAATAATAAACTAAAAAATTCCGAGCACAAGTAAGGCAGTAGAGAATTTCCTGTAATCATTTCCTAATTCTTTTCCCAGAATGAAGTTCTCCGATACAAAATATTACTTGAGGAAAAATCGAGTTTACTTCTTTAATAAAGGGTCAAAATGACCCCTATTTCAGTATTTTTTTTCTAAATATTCTATTCAACTAAAAAGCTCCTTTTCAATAATAAACAAGAAAATTCCAAGCACAAGTAAGAGAGTAGGTAATTTCCTATAATTTTTCCCTTATTCTTTTCCCAGAATAAAGTTCTCCGATACAAAATATTACTTGAGGAAAAATCCGAGTTTACTTCTTTAACAAAGGGTCAAAATGACCCATATTTTCTGAAGTTTTCCTTAATATTCTATTCAGGTTTCATAGTTCTCCGATACAAAATAGTACTTGAGGAAAATCGAGTTTTCTTCTTTTAAGGGTCAAAATGACCCATATTTTCTGAAGTTTTCCTCAATATTCTATTCAGGCTAGAAGGCTGCTTTTTAATAATAAACTAGAAAATTCCGAGCACAAGTAAGGGAGTAGGGAAATTCCTGTAATTATTTCCTTATTCTTTTCCCAGAATAAAGTTCTCCGGTACAAAATATTACTTGAGGAAAAATCGAGTTTACTTCTTCAATAAAGGGTCAAAATGACCCATATTCCTGATTTTTTTTCTTAATATTCTATTCAGGGTAGAAGGCTGCTTTTAAACTTGAAAATTCCAGCACAAGTAAGGGAATAGGGAATTTCTAATTTCATCAGACTTCCATCAAATATCTGGACTATAATGAATTTACATTAATTTGCATAATATATGCTTGTACGATCTTCAATGAATATTTGAAAAGGTAGTTTTTTTTAAAAAGAGAAGGTTTTGTTTTTTTAAAAGGGCCGTAATTTAGTTTAGTAGGCAGTTCTGAGTAATTGGGATTCTGAGTAAGTCTTCGGCCAATTGACCTTTGGAGCTCCCTCTCGGGGGCTATGTCGGCTGCACGGCCTCTTCATTATTCCGGGTGTGTTTGCTTCAATCCGGCTCCTCCATAATGCATCCGTCTCACTTAAAACCTCATCAACCCCCCTTTATCGAAGAAGGAAAAACGCAAATTGAAATCATCACGATTACGGGTGTGGTAGACGAGAAAAAAAAATCTGTCACCATGGAAGCGCGGTTGACGATATTTTTCTTGCTGAGGTAATGTGAGGAAATTTCCCGAAACGAAGTTGAGCGAGGTAGGAACGGAAGAGTACCGAGAGACGACATTGATATTCACCCTGTCATATAAACACCGATGTATTATTCATACACTTGGGCGGAACGTTCTTCTATATGGGCCACTTTCCTTATATACAAAAGAAAAAAGAAATAAAATGATAAACTATTCATTGAAACAATTCAATTGCCCCTTTTTCTTCTAATAGGTGAAGTGCAATTCCAACGGAGTAAGAACAGGAACGTCTGAAAGTGCCATTAAGTCTCAAAAACTTCATAATGGTTGGTAAATTTTTGACCATTAAGACCATTAAACTTTTTCACCTTAAAAACCAAGAAAGAGGTCTTAAAAACAATTAAAAAAACGCTTTTAAAAGATCTTCCATCAATAACACCATTTTAACGGAGTATCATTACCCAAAACCGGGATAAACTACTCTAAACAGTAGAAATAATGTTTTTTAGAGACTTCGGACCAACAAAACCATTTCAACAGAGTTTTTTACCTTGAAAACCGGGTAAAAATACTCTAAAACAGTAGGTAAAAATAATGTTTTCAAGATATCTTGTACCTACCAATAAAACCATTTCAACGGAGTTTTTGACCAAGAAAACCGTGAAAACGACTCAAAAACAGTAAAAATAATGTTTTCTAGATATTTTGGACCAATAAAGCCATTTTTTTGACCACGAAAACCGGGTAAAACTACTCTAAAACAGGAAAAAAAATGTTTTCAAGAGATCTTGTACCAATAAAACCATTTCAACGGAGTTTTTGACCTCGAAAACCGGGTAAAACTACCCTAAAACAGTAGGTAAAAATAATGTTTTCAAGAGATCTTGTAACAATAAAACCATTTCAACGGAGTTTTTGATCTCGAAAACCGGGTAAAACTACTCGACAACAGTAAAAATAATGTTTTTAAGAGATCTTTGACCAATAAAACCATTTTAACGGAGTTTTTGACCTCGAAAACCGGGTAAAACTACTCTAAAACAGTAAAAGTAATGTTTTCAAGAGATCTTTTACCAATAAATCCATTTTATCGGAGTTTTTGACCTCGAAAACCGGGTAAAACTACTGTAAAACAGTAAAAATAACTTTTTCAAGAGATCTTTCACCAAAAAAAAACCATTTTAACGGAGTTTTTGACCTCAAAAACATGGGAAGACGTCTCTAAAAGAGCAAAAACATCTTTTTATGATCAACGAAAATAGTAAAATTTAAAATCTCGTTTGACAAGAATTTACAAACGAAACCAATTTGTTCTTCGTAAAAAATTTTTTCTTAAAGATTTCTAGTCTTTTACTTGAATTTTATAAACTAAACTTGGATTATCAGATTGTGGACTAAAAACAAGCTTATCGCGTTATTTATCAAGGGATAAAAAGGTAGTAAAAAAAAGATGTAAATTGGCGTTTAAAAGGCAATTTTGACCCCATTAAACAAAAAACGTTAAACAAAAACGTTTTGCAGGTTGCGGATGTAGTAAAGCGTAGGGCGAGGAGGGGTTAAAATATTTATTCAAGGCTAATGCTCATTACGGCGAAAGAGCCATTAAGGTTCGAGAGTGAAACAAGAAGCCTCGCTGGAAAATAGCTCTTATCGCAAAAACATTGACCTAGATAGAAAAAGGAAGATCTGGCGGAGGCCTCGTCTTGATAAGGCTTAACTGAGGTTCTGTTGATTTTTCCGTATTTTCGCTTTCTACTGGATTATTTACCTCAAAAGAGGGAAATGATTGATCTGCTTCGAAAAATTCCCTTTTCATTTTAAAAGACCTCTTCTCATTTCTAAAGGCGTCGAGGGACGTTTCTTCAATACTCAACCCCGATCGCTTTTTTCCCCCTTTAACAGTGAATCCTTCCAAAAATAGGCTTATTTCCCAACACAATGCGGGTTATAAATCCAAACTTTTTTCCTAACAAGATTATAAATCTTGATTGCAAGAACAATCGGAGTTTAAAATAAAAAATAGAGAGGAGAAAAAATCGGTTTTTTAAAAAAAGGAACGGTGAAGCGGTCGCTCACCCGGCCATAAGTCTGCCAAGTGACATTCAACGTCTGACGCTCCAATTGCCTCGCAATTTATCTCAATAGGAAACCTATTCGCTCCTCTCGGTTGACATGCGATGCTCAGAATGAACCCGAGAGTTTTACTCACTAGGTCGTCACGTCAAAGGATCTAAAAAAAATCCTCTGATACATATTGGATTTTCATTATTCATCAAACATGATTTATAGACCCCAATCCTTTTATGTACCAATGATTTCTTTTATCATCCCCTTATGAAATATTTATGAACTTGCTATGGTATCACTAAAAGATTCTCTTTGATTGAAAAATCCCATTACGATGAGATAAATTGCATCATAAACTGAGTAAAACTAAGTTTTCCGATGTCCTTGCAGGAGTTTTCAGGATAAAAAAAAAGGTTTTGTCAGAAAAAAATCATAACTCCTTGACGGACCCTATGGTAACTAAAAAATATGAGCTTAAGTCAAAGTAAAGGGAAGATGTTGACGTTTTTCGGAATAAGAACGTCGTTTTATGAGAAAAAAAAACATCAATCCTTGACGGATTGAAATTGAAATCCTCGGGTCCAAAATTGGGATACAAAATTAATTTCTTTGAGGAATAAAAATCATAACTCTTATACGGATCAAGATCCAAAAGATACCTCAGATTTTACCAACTTTAGTTACTCAAGCCAGATTTTAAACTTCCTTAAAGAAGTTATTGTGATACCCTCGACGTCGGGTTTTTGGGGAAGGGTCTTCCAGACCCCGGAGGGTCAAATCGAATATTGATCTTTACCGATCTCAACTTTGTCTGTGGTGCCGGCCGGCCGTAAAAAAAAAAACTCCGAATTTAAAAAAGAAAACTTAGAAAATTTTTGGAAAAAAAAACTTCCTCCTCCCTTATACTTCCCCTCTTTTATACTTCCCCCTACGTAGCATTTTTTTTTTTCGGAACACTTTACCGCCACAATTTTCAACCGATTTTCACCAGATTTTCTTTAGCCAGTGAAGAAGAATGTAACAAGGCGATTTTTGATTTTCGAAAAAATGGCGGTTTGTCTGTTTGAAATTTTAAAAAATTCGCTGCGGCCGAACCGTTGGTCCGATTTTTACCAAATTTTCCCCAATTACTCCTTATATTTTTTAAGAATTTTTGGTGTAAAAAAATTGCCACCATTTAATTATTATTATTTTTTAAGTAGGGAGAAATTTCATACTTCTACCCATTACGAGAAGCACATCCGTAGGCCAAAGAGCCCATTATTTCTACCTCGACGCTTGAAAAAATTTTCGAAAAAAAGAACTTAATAAATTTTTCAAAAAAAAAAAAAAAAAAAAAAAAAAAAGCTCAAATTAAAAAAGAAAGCCCGAAAAATTTTCGAAAAAAAAAACTTTCCCCTCCCTTATACTTCCCCTCTTCTCTTATACTTCCCCTCCCTTATACTTCCCCTCCCTTATACTTCCCCTACCTTATACTTCCCCCTCCGTTATACTTCCCCCTCTGTTATACTTGCCCTCCCATATACTTCACCCTCCGTTGTACGTCCCCTCCGTTTTACTTCCCCCTCCTATATTT
Organism: Orius insidiosus; assembly: GCA_014119065.1. Lineage (NCBI taxonomy): Eukaryota > Metazoa > Arthropoda > Insecta > Hemiptera > Anthocoridae > Orius > Orius insidiosus. The sequence goes on from JACGAQ010000154.1 coordinate 250,594, forward strand.
TACTTCTCTTTATGGAAGTTTTCGTTGGAATCTCTTCAAACAAGTACTTTATTACATTCTAAACCGGAATGACCGAGATATTTACTTTAAATTAGGTAACAATTTATTTTGGATGATCGGGCACAAATCATCGATTAAACTTTGAAGCCATAAAGATTGCAAAAATGCTTTTACATGATTTGCCGCAAGACGGATAGAATTTTTTCCCAAAATTATGTAATCCGTCACTCGAATATTATAATTTTTTAGCCCCTCAGTCGATATTTTAGGTTTTTTAAGACTAAAATTATATTTTTAAAAAAATTAAAGATTCTAGAAATAAAATTGTGTAACATGAGTAGTTATGTAGTCTAAAGTAATTAGAATAAAAGCTTCTTTTTTTATTTTACTTCTTGAGCGATTTTCCACCATGAATTATCTAAGACTTGAACAAATTGAGGCAATTTTTTAAAATGGAAATTATACTCTTCAGTAGAATGTATCAAGCTAAACAGACAACCTGTTTCTTCTATTTCATTAAAAAAAAGGAATGGAGGAAAAAAGAAAATTCATCTTGAATAAAATATCGCTACTTCCTCCTCGAGTTTTCAACCCTTTCATTTTTTTCCCCTCTCTCTCTAAGTCTCCGGATGTTTTTACCCTCGACTACATTTAAACTATTTAACAAGAGGAATTTTTGTTCTGAACGTGGGAGTCATAATCCCCAAGAAGGCTCGTTTTATTCGAGAATTGGCCGTTAAAGCGTTTCCCTCGGATGGGCTTGAAAGTGAATATAAAACCCATTTGAGAAGGCGAGAAGGTTTATCGTGAGTAATAAGCCGATGCTCACTTACCTAAAGGCTGAAATTCCGATCTTTACCTAACTTAGAGAAAAAACGTCTTTTTCAGTCTCCGGATATTATTCAACCGCCGACACAGTTTTGTTTTTTTAAGTCTACTTCAAGTATAGAGACGACGGATTTTCCTGAGGAACTCGAGGAAATTAAGGAGATCCTTTAATCCCAGCCCTGGAGGCATAGAGATTATCTAAAGGCGGAAACCTTTGATATTGAACCAGTTATCTCTTGCAATTTCGAATATAAAACAAATACAATCTACCAAAAATTTATTGTTTAAAAAAACTTTTTTCTAAACAATAGAAAATTAGGTAACATAATCTAAAAAAACCAGGCCGTCAAAACTCAATACGTCCAGGAGTGATTTTTTGTTTCTTTAATTTCTCAAAAAACCGAGTCCCCCCCCCCTCCCCAGAAAACCGTCAATGATTCCATTTCAAGTTTTTCCCTCCAGAAAACCGTCAATATTTTGATTTCAAGTTTTCCCCCCAGAAAACCGTCAATGATTCCATTTCAGATTTTTCCCTCCAGAAAACCGTCAATATTTCGATTTCAAGTTTTTCCCTCAGAAAACCGTCAACATTTCGATTTAAAGATTTTTCCCCAAAGAAAACCGTCAATATTTCCATTTCTTTTAACATTTTTGACTTTCTAAGACAAGATGGAGGGGGTGGGGGGTGGGGGAAATCATAATTCCAAGACGGATTCAGGTCGGACAGCAGCTTAGTCTTCCTCAGTTTTTCCCCCAGAAAACCGTCAATATTTCCATTTCTTTTAACATTTTTGACTTTCTAAGACAAGATGGAGGGGGATGGTGGGTGGGGGGAAATCATAATTCCAAGACGGATTCATATCGGACAGCAGCTTAGCTCTTCCTCAGTTTTCCCCCCAGAAAACCGTCAATATTTCGATTTCAAGTTTTCCCCCCAGAATACCGTCAATATTTCGATTTCTCTTAACATTTTTGACTTTCTAAGACCAGATGGGGGGGGGGGAAATCATAACTCCAAGACGGACTCAGATCGGACAACAGCTGAGGTCTTCCTCAGTTTTCCCCCAGAAAAGCGTCAACATTTCGATTTCAAAGTTTTCCCTTAGAAAACCGTCAATATTTCGATTTCAAAGTTTTCCCCCCAGAAAACCGTCAATATTTCGATTTCAATTTTCCCCCCAGAAACCGTCAATATTTCGATTTCAAGATTTTAACCCCAGAAAACCGTCAATATTTCGATTTCAAGTCTTTCCCTCCAGAAAACCGTCAATATTTCGATTTCTCTTAACATTTTTGACTTTCTAAACCCAGATGGGGGGGAGGGGGAGGGAAAAAAATCATAACTCCAAGACCGATTCAGATCGGACAACAGCTGAAGTCTTTCTCAGTTCCCCCCCCCCTCCCTCCCAGAAAACCGACAATATTTCGATTTCAAGTTTTTCCACCCAGAAAACCGTCAATATTTTTCGATTTCTCTAAACATTTTTGACTTTCTAAAACCAGTAGGGGGGAGGGGAAAAAAATCATAACTCCAGAAGGATTCAGATCGGACAACCGCTGAGGTCTTTCTCAGTTTTCCCCCCAGAAAACCGTCAATATTTCGATTTCAAGTTTTTCCCCCCAGAAAACCATCAATACGTTGATTTCAAGTTTTTCCCCCCAGAAAACCATCAATATTTCGATTTCAAGATCCCCCCCCCCCCCCCAGAAAACCGTCAATATTTTTCGATTTCTCTTAACATTTTTGACTTTCTGAGACCAGTTGGGGGGGGGGGGGGATCATAACTCCAAGACGGATTCTGATCGGACAACAGCTGAGGTCTTCCTCAGTTTTTGATGCCCCTAAACTTAATAGTATTGAAATTTTTTGACTGATCGATATGTTATTTTTAAACAAAATAATTCATTTTTTCGTCAACTAACTTTCTAGGTTGAAAAATGGTTTGAAGAGTTAAGCAACCTTTGGGAGGTGCTTTTAGTCCTGAAGGAATAGAGAACAAAAAATGAGAGTGTGAAAGATAAAATTTTCTAATTAAAAGAAAACATACTCTAGCAGGATTAAAGCTAAAGCGTTTAACTACCATTCAAAATAAGCCGAAAGTCGTTATTTAACCTAAAAAATTTTTAATTCATTATTTATAATCCAGAAAAATAAATCGAGTCTCCCTTATTTTTTATGACATTCTCTCGATAATGAACTCCTAAAAGGGTTTTTCAGTTATAAAATACATCCGGCACGCGGAAATGTTTTGAGACGACTGTTCTCTTTAAAAAGTCATAAAATTGTTGTTTTAAACTTATTTTACTTGATGTTTTTTGATTTGTCGAGTTTGGAGAGCAGGATCGATACCATTAACGGAAATGGAGGCTTTGAGTGACTGGAGGATTTGCGATAGGACACTTACATAATTGAAACCCATATTGCATTTCGCCTTCATGTTTTTCTAATTAATTTAAATTAATTGGCGTTAAATAACTTTAGCTTAAAAAAGGAAAAAAACTGTTTTGTTTATTAAGGATTTTAAAGAGAAAACTTGAAGAATTTAAAAGTTTCCTTTCTTGGAAAGATTTATCGCCAGTTACAAACTTAGCAGCTTGTTAAATGCCTTCTCGCTTTCCTTTTGTTTTTGAGGGCAATTAAATTTCAAAAAGACAAAAGAAAATTATTTAACAAAATTTTCAAATACCTGTTATTGTCCATAATTGGTTGAGGCAGTTCTCTGTGTATTTCGATATGGGAAGCTTTGGGTTCGGAGGCGGTGGTTCGATGAGTTGGAATAAAAGACCGCCGGCTCCGAGATAGCCGAGTACGACCAGAACTACCCAAAGCCTCTCGAGCATCCCCAACCGGCTATTTCATCACCTGGAAAAAAAAAGGTTTTAGCTACGTCAAAATTAAGAAGGAAGGCAAATAAGTTAGATAAACTCCTTATTGGATGTTCAAGAGGAGAAAGCCACTCAGGTCGGTTAAACTCGAAGATAAACAAAAGTCTTGAAATCCTTCCCTTTTCTAACTTACGCGATATTCTTCAAGGCACTTCCGAGTCACAAATCCATTTTTAAATTAAAACCAACAGTCTGGGAACTTTCATACCACAGATTTATTTATTCAAAATTTCTTTTTTCATAGCATCAAAAAACTGAGCACAAACTTATTTTTGAGAGTTTCTCCTCAAAGGTTCTTTTTTGATTATGAGAGGGGGCATTAAATTTTAAGGTTCCTTAAAGAGCTCGTAAAGTTTGAAATAATCAAAGGATCTTCCACCTTCCAAGCGAGCAATTAGTATAATTGCCAACTTAAAAAGGTCTCACACAATTTTTTTATTTGCTGGAGAAGTTCTAAAAAGAAATGAATAGAACAAAAAGGTTGAAATTATTAAGGTTAAAAATATGAAGCTTCACTTTCAGGTCAAAAATTCTCATGCGGATGTTTCAGAAAAATTCAGAAATTATCAGAGAGCTAAAAACGGCAAAAATGAGACACAAACTAAGAAAATCCAAGTTTTCTGGGGGTCCTATCTCAATCCGTCTAGGAGTTATGATATTTCAAAGATTTTGATCACAAAAACTACGTATTTTTCCTGAAAAAGGCCTTAAAAAGTAAAAAATATAAACTAAGAAAATCTCAAGTTTTCTGGGTGTCCTATCTCCATCCATCTAGGAGTTATGATATTTCAGAGATTTTTTTTCACAAAAACTACGTATTTTTCTGTAAAAAAGGCCTTAAAAGTAAAAAAATATAAACTAAGAAAATCCCAAGTTTTCTGGGGGTCCTATTTCCATCCATCTAGGAGTTATGATATTTCAGAGATTTTTTTCACAAAAACTACGTATTTTTCCGTAAAAACGGCCTTAAAAAGTAAAAAAATATAAACTAAGAAAATCCCAAGTTTTCTGGGGGTCCTATCTCCATCTAACTAGGAGTTATGATATTTCAGAGATTTTTTTTCACAAAAACTACGCATTTTTCCGTAAAAAAGGCCTTAAAAAGAAAAAAAAATGTAAAAGGAAGTTGAGATATTATGGTTAAGAGAAAACTTTTGATTCAAGTGACCTTGAAAATGCTTCGTTTCACCCCTCTCCAATAAAAAAAACTAACACCCCTTCCAATTTTTAAGTTCCAATTTAATTTTCCCTTTTCAGGAGCCCAGTTTTTTGAATTTCGAAAAAATGGCGGAGATATGTCTTTTTGAAATTTTAAAAAATTTGCTGCGGCCGAACCGTTGGTCCGACTTTCACAAATTGCTCCACATATTTTTAAAGAATTTTTGGCATTAAAAAAATTATCATTTTTTACATGAATTATCATTTTAGAAGGGAGAAATATCATACTTCCATACCTTACGAGAGGGACCTCTCCTGGGCTAAAATCCCATTATTTCTACCTTTATACTTAGAAAATGTGTCGAAAAAAAAGTTAAATTTCGGGGAAAAAATGGTAAATTTTTTGAAAAATAAAAAACTTGGGAAATTTTCTGAACAAAAAAAACTTACAAAATTTTTAAGAATAAAAAAAACTTCCCCCTCCGTTAAGCTTAACCTCCCTTATACTTCCCCCTCCTATATTTTTTACTTATCTTTAAGGAAGTTTTCGTTGGAAGCTCTTCAAATTAGTATTTTATGGAAAAATAAATTTAAAGAAAAAATGCTAAACCCTCAAAGCCTTTCTGTCTTGCTGGTTTAAGCATCTTCAAAATTTCTGACGTTTTTCATTTTATTATATAAAAACTTTAATACTTTTTCATTTATTTTACACCACGAATAAAAAGGAACAATTAAATTAAAAGCTTAAAATGTAGTTTATTGTACAGGGAAGGGTGGTGAAGACAGCACTCAACGGGAATTAGGCCCCGGCGACGTTTAAACGGGTGAGGATTTACAGTCGACGCGGGGATACGAAAGGCGAGTGAACCAACAGCGGTTTCGACTCGTAATTTTACGTCTTATCTTCGCGCTAACGCGCTTTAATCTCCCGTCCCAATATCGGGCAAACAGAGAAGATTAAAGGGCGAACGAGAGAGGACAAAAATAAATAATCTAACGCTTTTCATACTTTTTTATATATTTCGCGTCGCTTTTATGATTTGGACAATTTCATTATCGCGTTTTTTCAGGCGAGGACTTTTTTTTTATCCCCGTGTTGATTTTTCATCACGGCACACTAAACCTGCGGATTTAATTTAATTAAAATTTAATTTAAAATACGATGAATAAATAAAAAAAGGATTACAAAATCCAGCCGAATATGAATGTGAAGAGTGATTAACCCACCTTTTCATCCTTTGACAGAAAGAAGAAAAAATCGGATTTTCAACTATTTTTTTAAGTTTTTTGTTTATTTTATGTTTGTTATTTTTAATAAATTTCAAACTGGTCAACCCTTTGTTGATAAAAACGATTTATTCTGGATTTTAAACAGAAAAATTAAATTGGTGAAAGGCAAATTAAATTCTCGGTCGTACTTGGTAGCCCTTTGAGATAGAAGGAGGGGGTGCTGATTAGATCGGGCTGAGAGCGGTGAAGCAATTAGGGCGAAATGACTGGGAGGCCTTAATGTCCCTGTATACGAGGAAATGTCTCTGTATATGTGGAAGCGCTTCTCAGCCTCTCATAACCCGACCAGCCTCTCCCAATAGTCACAAAACGGTTACAACCGACTCCTTTTACAACGTTTTCGCCCTCAACACTGTTTAGCCTCGAAACGGCCGCTTTAGTACGCGAATAAAATTCTCTAAAACGGTAACTAATGAGATACTCTTTATAAAGCAATTTTTACTTAATTTCAGGGGGAGAAAAAAAAATTTACTCTTTTTCAACATAACTTTTTACCCTAAAAATCAAAAACTGATAAAATAATTTTTCACCTTAAAAATAAAAAGCAAACTGATAAAAAATTAATTTTTGTACAGGGGATCGCTAATTTTTTCTTTCACGTTCTTAATATGACGTTATTTGTTTTTAAATTATTATTTATTAGCTTTTGGATTCTTTTGAAGTTTTCTCTGAATGAAAATTTGACATATTTTTTAAAATGTTAGCAAAAATTTAATAAATTTTAAAATTTAGAATTTTGGTAAAAAGTTTTTTTCTGAGAGAGAAATTTTTTTTTCATCCTGTGTGGATAAGAAAACTTTTTTTATTTCTAAAAGATCAGTGAAAAATTGAAGATCGATATGGCCGGCCGCCAATAGGGGCTGTAGCCGTTGGACTGACAAGAATTCGGCCACGGTTGCAAGAAAAAAATTTTTTTTCTTTTAATTTGGAAAATTTCCCTGAAAACCGAAGAATTTTCAGGATGACATATATGAAGAATTTATCATATGAATGATAATTTAACAATAAAATTTAAATTTTTATGAAAAAATCCATTCAATTTTCATTTAAACTTTTATTATCTCCTGCTCGGATATTATTTATATTTTAACTTTTTACGCGCGATAAAACAGAAATTTTTTTTAAATAAAAAAATTATATAAATTACCTTGTTGAATTTAAAAATTAATAAAAATAAATTAATCAAAATTTTAATAATTAAAAAAATGAAAATGATCACTTAGGTCATGACAAACACGCGGTTTTTTGTTGACGAAGTCGGGGGTGAAGGTTCAGGAAGGGAGTCGCGGTTGAAACTGAACTCGGAGCCGCCCGCCACGACGAAGACCTACCCTCGCCCTCGACAACCCCCTCTCACGCCGCGCCAAGGACGACCTTCCGATCCGACACCCCTCGTCTTACCGCGAGTCCCGATATTTCTTTTTCTGTCGATAATTCAAGCCGGTAATGGACCGCGATGTTTCCGTTTCGTCTTCATGTCCTTTCTTGTACTACATGTTTTTTCAGGTCTTTTTCCTGATAAAAATGAAGAGCTTCCAACGAAAACTTCCTTAAAGAGAAGTAAAAATATGGAGGAGAAGTATAAGGGAGGGGTAAGTATAAGGGAGGGGAAGTACAACGGAGGGGGAAGTATAACGGAGGGGAAGTAAGTTTTGTTTTGTCGACAAATTTTCCAAGTTCTTTTTTTTTTTCTTTTCAAAAAATTTTCCTAGTTTTCTTTTTTCTCGAAAAATTTTCCAACTTTTTTTGAAAAATTTTCCGAGATTTCTTTTTTTAAAGCGCTTTTTTTTCTGAAAAGGGAAGGTGTCAAGGTAGAAATAATGGGATTTTGGCCGAGAGAGGTCCCTCTCATAAGGCGTGGAAGTATGAAATTTCTTCCTACTAAAATGATAATTAATGTTAAAAAAATGATAATATTTTTACACCAAAAAATCGTAAAAAATATATGGAGTAATCAATGAAAATTTGGTGAAAATCGGACCAATCAAAAATCGCCCTCGTTAGTTTCTTGTTTACCGACTAAAGAAAATTCGGTGAAAATCGGTTGAAAATTGTGGCCGTAAAGTGTTCCGGAAAAAAAATGCTACGGACGGCCGGCCGGCACCACCGACAAGGTTGAGATCGGTAAAGATCATCGAATTGACCCTCCGGGGACTGGAAGACACTTCCACAAAAACCTGACGTGGAGGGTATCACAATAACTTCTTTAAGGAAGTTAAAATTCATGAATTATTCAGGAGAAAAAAAAATTCCAAGAACTGGGATTCGAACCCAGGACCTTCTTTGCTTTTAAGGGGCCTCCTTATTACGATTTATACCGGGTGTTCCAACCAGAGTGGATTTGCAACTTTACGGCAAAGCACCTGTAGTTGGGACATCCTGTATAGTCCGAAAAAATGTTTTTAGCGCGCTCAATTGGCAATCTAGAGGTCCGAGGTTCGAATGCCAGTTCTTGGTTTTTTTTTCTTCCTCTCTTTCGGGATTTCATAGACCTGTGGGTTTTTGGCTAAGATTATGGAAGCTAGATAGCATTAGTATGATCTGCGGGATGAAAATAAAATAAACATATGACCAAATTGATGGTTCAATTTGTTTGTGTGAAAAAAAAATACTTGGTTCAATATCAAAAACATAAAATTTACCAAATTGAATTCGATCATTCATAAAAAAGATGTACTTAACTTTTTCAACATGTTTCAAAATCGTGAGCGCTCCGAGGTTGAAGGACGTGTGCTTTTGGGCGAAACGTGAAATTCATGTGAACAGGTTCAAACGAGAAGCTCTACTATTCAAAAGCGCATTGAAAACACGAGCGGTGAGCGTTCTGCCGAAGACGACGAGCGCCCTAAGCGGCCCTGGAGGTCTCCGTTGCCAGTTAGAAACATCCTCAAAGAGGTTAAAATGAAAGAGATGTCGAACGGCCCGACGCAATTATTTTGGTATAACCTCGGCAGCCTCGTACCTATAGCATTTCCGACACTTTCGTTTATTTTGACCGGATTTCACCCGAGCCTCTATGCTCTCCAGACCACCTACAGCCCGTTACTTCTGGCGTTACAGGGAGGCGTACGTCTCGGCCACGAACTCGAAAATAAGTCCCTCGACTGGGAAAACGTATTTTTGTCATTGGGACCGCTTATGATCGGACTCGTAAGTCTGACGGTGCCTTCGCTTTTGAGCCCACTCGTTCTTTCCGCCGGCTTCTTATTTTCAGCGTTCGTCGACCTCGCATTAACCAACTTCCCGCCTGGTACAAAGCCATGAGACTCGCCTTCGTCATCCCCGCCATTCTTTCCCTACTTTTGTCTTTCTTATGGAAATTATTCCACTAATAAACTCTATTTATAACTACTCCATTTCTTTATTAAAAATTTTGAAAAATAAAGCACCTTTCAGTGAACACCTATTTTACTCAGTTTCAAGGTTAGTGAACCGGTTACAATTTAGGTTATACAATATAGGTTACAATATGAGGAAGAAAAGTGGACCAATAGCAGAGGGAGAAGCCAGATGCAAATAGGCTGCTTGGAGAAAAGGGGTTGTTTATTTTTTAAACCTTGTAGGGCTCATAATGAGGAGTTGATTACCTACCACAGAAAGTGAAGAATACAGAATGAGAACAGTTTAAATCAGTGACGTCACTAAGTCTTTTTAAATAAAGGTCTCCCCCACCAGGTTACATATTTACATATAGTGCTCATGTGTAAAGAATAAAAATTCTCATTTTTCTTTAAAATTTGTATTAATGGAGATTGAATTTCAAGTGAAACACAAAGAAACATACCATGTGTTAGGCACGATATTCCACTGCGTCGCATCAATCCATTTTGACATCGCAGTATTTTTTCATTTTTACTACACGATAACTTCAGCAACAGTTACTATCAACGATTCGGATGGGCTTTTAAATACCTCAAAAACTGGTGCGGTATCATTCACGCAATTTATTTCATGTATTCGTCTTTTTTGGACTTCATGATGTTCGGCTCGTGGTATCATGATGTCCCGGAAAAATTTCTTAATGTTCAGTCCTACATGAAATCATGCTTCGCTTTTCCTGTCGCCATTTTTTCCGGTATCGCATTTTGGATTTTGTACGCTGTGGATGCTTCGGATGTTTATAATCTTGAAGCGACGCCGATGTGGGTTATACATATGTTGACGACAAACCCAATGATATTTATAACAGTCGAAATTTTTTTATGCAAATGTTTCTTTCCTCCAATAATACCTTGTTTGGTAACTATAATTTTTCTGGTCGCATTTTATTTCTCCTTTTTGGTCCTTGTCAAATTTTTTACTCAAATTTGGGTCTACGGCTTTCTCAAAAAAATCTCGTTTATCTACAAAATAATGGTGTTTCTCGGCGCAAACATTCTTCTTTTCCTCATACACATGATCGGAAGAATATTAAACAATTTTCTTTGGGAAGATTACATTTTGATAAAACCGAAAATATCAAACGAATCTGACGATTTAGGCCTGAGAAAAGTCCTTAGTCAAGACGCACCAAAACGAGAATCCATCAAATCCACCAATCAAAACGGCTAAAACCCTCTCAGCCAATAAAAAAGGAAACAATAAAATTTAAAAAATGATAATTTGTTTATATGGCATATGTAAACAACACATAAATCAATAAAACAAAAAGAATTTATAAAATTCCAAATCGAAACGTTTTAAAAGCGCTACTTAAAAAAATTTTGGGCAAGAAATTTCTTTGAAATTGAGCCCCAGGCTAGCCAACAGCAAATCAAGTCCATAATGAAGTAGGAAGCATTCCTTGGACACCGATTGGATTTGGTGTCAGGACCTCATCCCTTAAAAATTCCAGTGGAAATAAAACAAGATGCCCCTAGAAACAAACGAAATCTCAATCTTTCTTTATACAGGGTTTGGTTTTATAACAAAAAATAGGGTTAAATAGTTGTTGGTGCCAAATCCAAACAGGAGTTATGATTTTTCTTTTGACTTTCTAAGAACAAATTTTAACTTCCTTAAAGAAGTTATTGTGATACCGATCTCAACTTTGTCTGTGGTGCCGGCCGGCGGTCCGTAGCATTTTTTTTCCAGAACACTTTACGGCCACAGTTTTCACCCGATTTTCACCAAATTTTCACACAAATTTCTTTAGCCGGTGAAGAAGAAACGAGGGTGATTTTTGAATTTCGAAAAAATGGCGGAGATATGGCTGTTTGAAATTTTAAAAAATTCGCTGCGGCCGAACCGTTCGTCCGATTGCACCAAATTTTCACCAATTACTCCTTATATTTTTGACGAATTTTTGGTGTAAAAAAATTGCCACTTTTTAATTATCATTTTTTTTTTAGTAGGGAGAAATTTCATACTTCTACCCATTACGAGAGGCACATCCCTAGGCCAAAGAGTCCATTATTTCTACCTTGACACTTAAAAATATTTTCAAAAAAAAAAAAGAACTTAGACAATTTTTCAGAAAAAAAACTAATTTAAAAAAAACCCAAAATTTCTGAAAAAAAAAAAAAACTTGAAAATTTTTTTCGAAAAAACAAAAAAACTCGAAAAATTAAAAAAATAAAACTCGGAAAACTTTTCAAAAAAAAAAAAAAAAAAAAAAACCTGGAAAATTTTTGAAAAAAAAACTTCCCCCTCCGTTATGCATTCCCCTTCGTTATACTTTTGTTCCCTTATACTTCTCCCCTCTGTTATACTTCCCCCTCCTAAATTGTTACTTCTCTTTAAGGAAGTTTCGTTGGAAGCTCTTCAAACCAGTACTTTAATGAACATGTTAGTGTTTTAGTTTCAAATTTTTTTTCCATAGTTAATCGCCATAAAATATGGTCTCAGAAAGTCAAAAATGCAAAAGGAATTCAAGATATTGACGATTTTCTAGCAGGGAAGAATTTTTGTGAAAAAATAATTTTTTTAAAAAAATCATAACTCCTAAACAGACTTTATGACGCTATTTAACACCTTAAGAAATTTTTGTTTTTTCATTACCTGAATTCCTTTAAGATCTTCAACAGCTTCTTCAGGATTAGAGAGACTTTTTGGATAGTAAATTTCATTCGCTAGATCTTTGAAGCATTTTATTTCATCCGAAGGTATACAGTGGAATACCTAAAGAAAAAAATTGAAAAAACCTATAATTTAAAAAATATACCTTTTCATATATTTCGGTGTTAGACTGAGCAGTTTTTCGCCAAACATTGTGGTAAAAATCGCTTGAAATGGGGTCGCTTACATCAAACTTGGGTTGAGAAGAACCCAAAATTCCGAGATGCTCTTTAAAAAGATAGCGACGGAGCGATCCGCATATTTTACCGCATAAAACAGTACTGCCATTCATCTTTCCTTCTTTGTACTCCTCATCTTCTATAACGACTGCAATTTCAGAATCTCTTTTACCGAGAAGCGACCTATCGTTTATATTTGCCGAACCGCATATCATTATGCGATCATCAGAAATCAGAAGTTTAGAATGTACATAAATTAACTCCGTAACCTAAAATTTAATGTATAAAAGAATTTTTTTCTTAAAATATCGTACAGGAGTATTATTTAGAATAGCATGATTTCTTAGTCCAAAAAATGTGATATATTCACTAGGATCTTGAATTCCTGCATCTTTTAATCTAGTCAATAATGAACTTTTACCCCTAAAAAATAATTTAAATTTTATGAGATATAAAATAAACAATTTTACCTGCAAATTGAGGCATAATTCCAATGTGTAATGGCATGAAGGGCTGTGCCGCTTGAAGTCCCAACTTCACCTTCAAATCCAGGAAGAAGAGGTAAAACGACGAAAACTCGAAAGACAGAGTTTTCTCTAAAAAATTTTAAAATTTCAAAATTTGGTTTTGAGGCTTTTTTTTTACTTGTGAGCGCGAAGGATCCTTTTGAAAAGTGCGTCGGCAACTTGGTTTTTGACTTGAGATAAGCCGAGTGAGATAAAAAATTGGTTTTCGATATAAACGTAGTATCTTGCTTTGGCGATGGCGTCAACCAATGCCTCATGAATACTTCCTTCCCATGTATCTTGATCTATAAAACCTCCTGACCAATGTGATAAGCTTCTTACAACCTGAAAAATATGATAATTTAAGGATGGTTACTGAATTGGCTAACCTGACAAGAAGCGCTATTTTGTCTTACACCTGGTAACTCAAAGTGGCAATATTCATTATAAGCTTTGGGCAACAAATAAGGATATTGAGCATTAATTTTAGATTTTTCTAGCTAAAAAAGATCAAATTATATTAAGTTTTTAAAAATTTTAGTATACTTTGACGGCGTTCCATCTTTGAATGAAATGACGTGCCAAATCTCTGGCTGTGCTACCTTTGACCATGACACCGACGTCGTGCCATGGCATTCTGGCGGTTTTCGTTCGATCGACTAAATCTTGAAATGGAAGGTCGAGATTCTCGAAATCTTTTAAAATAAAGTTTGTGTAGTCTTTTCCGACCCAGAGTTTTGCTCCGACGGTTGGCAATTCTTCGTTTATGTGTAAATCGTCTTCTGGAGTTATAACCCTAAAAAAGCAACAATAAAAATGCAGAAATGGGAAAAAAGAAGAGACTCCTCAGGGTTTTTTCATTAGGGTTTCTCTTAGCTAAGAAATCAAGAAAAAAGAAGGAAAATTGCGGTTTCTGGAACAAAAAACTGAGAAAGACAGCCGGAAATCTGATAAAAAGGGCCTTTTTATTTGAGAAAATGAGTAAAACTTTTTGAGAAAGGGTAAAAAGGGTTTTTCTTGGTCAAAAGATTTAGAAAAACAACTAAAATTCTACTAAAATTGGATTTTCTGGATCAAGAACTAGGAAAAAGTGTAAAAAGGGGTTTAAAAATTACTTCTCTTCAGCTGTAAAAGCAGGTTTTTCAGTTGCTTGACTTTTCATCTTCATTTTCGTCTTCTGAGCAAAATGGTGGTTTATGAAGCAAAAAACTCAGAAAAACGCCGGAAATCTGATTAAAAAAAGTGCCATTTTTACTTAAGAAAATGAGGAAAACTTTTTAAAATTGGTTAAAAAAGGTAAAAGGTTCTGTGGTCGAAAGATTGAGAAAAAGGACTAAAATTCTGCTAAAATGGGAGTTTCTGAACCAAACGACTGGGAATAGGCGTTAAAAAGGTGTTTTTTAGGCATAAAACTAAGGAAAACGGCCGGAAATCTGATAAAAAAAGTGCCTTTTTTACTTAAGAAAATGAGGAATACTTGAAAAAAAAAAGGGTAATAATGGTTTCTTTGGTCGAAAGATTGAGAAAACGACTAAATTCTGCTGAGTTTCTGAACCAAACGACTGGGAATAGGAGTTAAAAAGGTGTTTTTTAAGCATAAAAACTAAGGAAAACGGCCGGAAATCTGATAAAAAGTGCGTTTTTTACTTTAAAAAATAGGAAAACTTTTAAAAATGGGTAAAATGATTTCTTTGGTCGAAAGATTGAGAAAAACGACTAAAATTCTGCTAAAATGGGATTTCTGAACCCAACGACTGGGTTTAAGCGATAAAAGGTGCTTAAAATTTACTTTTCTTAAGCTGTAAAAGCAGGTTTTTCAGTTTCTTTGACTCTTTCAACTTCCCTTGCGTTCTCCGAGCTAAAATGGTGGTTTATGGAGCAAAAACTGATAAAAACGGCCGGAAATCTAATAGAAAGTGCCGTTCTTACTTGAGAAAATTAGGAAAACTTTTTAAAAAAGGGTTTCTTTGGTCAAAAGATTGAGAAAAACGAATAAATTCTTCTAAATGAAAGTTTCTGGACCAAACGACTGCGAATAAGCATAAAAAGGGGTTTAAAAATTGCTTTTCTTGAGCTGTTTAAGCAGGTTTTTTAGTTTCTTTGACTTTTTTTATCTTCATTTTCGTCCTCTTAGCAAAAATGGTGGCTTATGGAGCAAAAAACTGAAAAAACGGCCGGAAATCTTATAAAAAAAGTGACTTTCTTACTTGAGAAAATGAGGAAATCTTTTCAAAAAAGGGTATCTTCGGTCAAAGTATTGAGAAAAACGAATAAAATTCTGCTAGAATGGGAGTTTCTGTACCAAAAGACTGGGAATAAGCATAAAAAGGGGTTTAAAAATTACTTTTCTTGAGCTGTAATAGCAGGTTTTTCAGTTTCTTGAACTTTTTCATCTTCGTTTTCATCCTCCGAGCTAAAACTCCACATATTCATCCATTCTAAACCTCGCGACCGAACCTAAAAAATTATAAACGAATATTAAAGCCATCAAATTTTTCTAATCTAATTCTTTAAATAAACTTACTGTATCAAAAAGACTTTTACGCTCCATTTCTGGAGTGTTGCATTTTACATTTTCTTCTGTCGGCTGCATATAAACTAAATCATCAATATTTCCGTTTGCATCTCCATTTTCCACGTTATTTCTAAAAAATAAAAATTAATTTGATATATTATAATTTTATGCTTACTTTAAAGCGAGGACGGTGGTGGCGACAGTTTGAGCCAAAGAAGCTGTGACTGATTCAAAGTTCTTTTCTTCCTTGCCGAGATCAGTTAATCTATTAATTAAAATTAGTTTTTTGGGTTGAAATGAAGATAAATACTACCGATGTTTATGATCATCCCAACGTCCGTAGCAGAGGTCGATTCCGCCCAAAAAAGCGATGCTTTGATCAATGACAACCATTTTTTCATGATGTGCCCAAAACAGGATGCCAGCTTTCGCATGATCAGGATGTCTCAATACTTTTATATTTTGAGGAAAATCCCCAACTAATTTCTGCTTACTGTAATAACTGTTGATCCCAATCGCCATTTCGACTTCTTTATACAGAAGAACAAAAACTTTCACTCCTTGCGCCTAAATATTTCGATCAAAACTTCCATAGATTATTCTCAACTTACCGCTTTTCTTTGTAAAATTTGATCAAGGCGCCAATACTCCTGAGAAGGACGTTTCATATAAATTTCAGGGCTCAGCCACCAATCAGCAATATAAATTTCTTCTCTTGCTTGTTCTAAAGCAGCAGCAACGGTCGCCATATATGATTTTCCATCGACAAACCAAGAACATTTAACATAAGGTCGAACCGGCGTAAAAGAAAAATACCGATTTCTTTGAGTAAAATCGCCCCCTTAAAAATTAAAATTGTAATTTCCACAACAAAAACGTTCTTTTTTACCTTAATTTCCTTCATAAGCATGAAATTAAAGAAAATTTAAATAAAAAAATCAAATAAATAATTTTTTTTACCTTTTTGTCGTACCATATCTTTGATGTAAGCTTGCCATTCTCTGGCTGTACGTCGGGTAGGGCAGTTAATCATAATTTGTCTAAAAAAAATAAAGTACTGGTTTGAAGAGCTTCCAACGAAAACTTCCTTAAAGAGAAGTAACAATATACATAGGAGGGGGAAGTATAACGGAGGGGACGTAAAACGGAGGGGGAAGTATATGGGAGGGGAAGTACCAGGTGTGTAACTATGAAACCGGAATTCAGTTATAGGCAGCCCTAGCTTTAACTTTAGCAACATATTTGGCCCGCAAGCAGTGCCATATTGTTGTTTAAAGATATGACTGGGGTTATGAACACATCACAACCCAAGCTTCAGTGTAACGGCTAAGTTTGGACTGTACGGAACATGTCGAGGTTCGTACCCGGAAAGACCCATTTGCGGACAGCATTGATTTTCTGTAAATCACTTAAAGAAAACTGCTTCCGAATCGCATCAAATGCTTGTGGAAGCCTACAGTGACCATGCCCTTGGTAAATCACAATGCTACGAGTGGTTTAAAAGGTTTAAAAGTGGAAATTTTGACGTCGAAGACGAAAAACGTGGAAGACCACCCAACAAGTTTGAGGACCATGACTTCAAGCTCTGTTGGATGAAGATGACACTCAGACGCAGCAACAACTTGCAGATCAGTTAAATGTCACCCGAGAAGCTGTTTTGTACCAATTGTGCACACTTAGCATTTACTTTCTATTAAGGAATTCTGGTTTCATAGTTACACACTTGGTATAACAGAGGGGGACGTATATGGGAGGGGAAGTATAACAGAGGGGAAGTATATGGGAGGGGAAGTATAACAGAGGGGGAAGTATATGGGAGGGGAAGTATAAGGGAGGGGGAGTTTTTTTTTCCTAAAAATTTTATAAGTTTTTTTTATTTTTTTTTTGAAAAATTGTCGAAGTTCTTTTTTTCGAAAATTTTTCTAAGTGTCAAGGTAGAAATAATGGGCTCTTTGGCCTACGGATATGCCTCTCGTAATGGGTAGAAGTATGAAATTTCTCCCTACTAAAAAAATAATAATTAACAAGTGGCAATTTTTTACACCAAAAATTCTTAAAAAAATAGGGAGTAATTGGTGAAAATTTGGTAAAAATCGGACCAACGGTTTGGCCGCAGCGAATTTTTTTAAATTTCAGACATATCTCCGGTTCACCGGCTAAAGAAATTAGTGTGAAAATTTGGTGAAAATCGGTGAAAACTGTGGCCGTAAAGTGTTCAGGAAAAAAATGCTACGGACGGCCGGCCGGCACGACAGACAAAGTTGAGATCGGTAAAGATCAATATTTGATTTGACCCTCCGGGGTCCCCAAAAACCCGACGTGGAGAGTATCACAATAATTTCTTTAAGGAAGTTAATTTTTTGACTATGTTTTATTTACCTTGATAGATTGGTAATATGGAGCCCTTTTCTGCGGCCAGTGGTGAATACTCCGGTTGAAACATCAAAGCCAGAA
This sequence comes from Orius insidiosus, assembly GCA_014119065.1. NCBI lineage: Eukaryota > Metazoa > Arthropoda > Insecta > Hemiptera > Anthocoridae > Orius > Orius insidiosus. The sequence goes on from JACGAQ010000154.1 coordinate 268,446, forward strand.
TCAAAAGTAAAACGGCTTTCACTCGACCATCTTTAGGCCTTATATACGCCACAAAACTGTCTTTCACAATTAACCATCTTGACCTCCACGATGCACAGATATCTCCGCAAACATAATGACATCTTTAAAAGAATTAAGTAAATAAAAAATATTTTTTCAAACCTGACGCAGAAGCTACCGTCGCAGAATCCACAGAAATTACAACCGGCGCTTTTCGGGTAGGCGCTTCTCGTCCTTTTTTGAACGGGACCTTCCATCCCTTTTGAGCCGAGAGCACCCACAAATGACAACTCGCTAACTTCCAAAAATGCTGCCTAAAAATTGCGTTATTTTATTTCAAAAAAAATATTATTTTTACCGTTTCATAATGATTTCTATATAGTTTAATTTTTAAAAGATTCCTCAAATATTCTTCCAACTGTTTCATTCTTTGGTCGATCTTCTCATATGGGACGAGCGCCTCAGGTTTGGCAGGAAATCTAAAAGAAAAAATTAAAAGCTGAACAAAAAAACCAAATTTTACCTTGGTGGAGGCTTTTTACTTGACAGATCACGAGAAATTTGATTTTTAAAACTCGTCCTCCTTTCTCGATGAGTTTTTGTAGGAAAAGGGACATTTAAACTCGCCCTATACAACCTCAGTTGTTGATGAAGATGTAAAATGTGTTTATATCGCTTTTTTATGTCCATGAAAAATCTCCATGCCGTAAATGAATAGTATACCTAAAAATACCACATAAGTCAAGGTTATTTGACAATTAACTCTCATTATTATGAAAGACATTATTTAATCCAGTACTAGTTACACCGATTGCTCAATGGCCTTGAAATTGATATTTTGCTCAAATGTTTTATTGACAAACAGATAATTTTTCAAGATAAATAAAAAAAAACGTAAAAAACCAATGTTTATATTGTTCATCCTATATTTGGGCGAAATTGTGAAATAAAGAATAAACATCATTTTGTCCATTTTTTTGAAAATTATGAAAGTTTTATCTTTTGAGTTTGACACATATTGCTACAACTGGGTCTTTTGTCTTCGATGATTTTTTTTCTCTTTCTTTTTTTTTTTTTCCTGGAAGCTAATTATCGGTTAGGATATGTATTTAAAAATAACGAACCAAAAATGGAAGGAAAACTACTTTCTATTTAACTGGGTCAGTGCCCCCTGGGTCCATGTGAAAGAATGAAGGACTTCAAATTTATGCATATCGATTGATATAAAAGTTCATTAAGGATATAAATTAATAATGAATACAAAACTGATCCCCAAGAATTTGCAAAATAAGTGAGAATATCCAGGTGGAGGAAGAAAAAATTTTTAACACTTATTTTCTTTTCTTGGGCAGAATTCCAGCCTTGGGAGGACGTGATAGGATTTCAATATTTTACTTTGTCTACAAGCCAGAAAAGCTAAAATTTCAATTTAGAAGCAAAATAATGATAAGCTCTTAAGAAAGAAAAGAAGAAAAGAAACACTTTCTTTATGATAGTTAAAAAGCAATTTGTCTAGGAAGATGTTGTTAAACAATTATTTTTGAAGAATGTCAAAGAGGCCAAAATAGGACAAGCCTTGTACTCCAATCGTTTAGATTGCTGAATTAGATAACCACTCTAAAAAAATCTTTATTTCTTTTTTTAATGCCTAAAAATTACTTAAATATCAGTAACTTCAAATGAATATTGAAATAAAAAACACTGAAATCCTTATTTTACCAGATTTTTGGGTGTTTTTCTTGATCTGCACAAAGTGCAGTGTGGCATCTACCATATTTTAGGGCGCTTTCCTCGGCTTTTCGGGCAAAAGATTATGCTAAATTTAAGATTTTGAGGTATTTTTCTCAAATTTTAGCCTCCATCTTTCATGTTTTAAGATTTTAAGGAGTTTTCAACATATTCTGGGCGGGAAAAAGTAAAATAACGGCATTTTCAGGAGGTTTCATTGGTATTTGGCCTATAAAGAGAAAACTTCTTTTATTTTTTGGGCGAAAAAAGCTAATTTGGAAATTTTAGGCGTTTTCCTTGATATTTTGGGAATAAATAATATCTGGGAAAATATTAGATACTATAAAGAGAAAACTTCTTTATTTTTTGGGCGAGAAAAGCTAATTTGGAAATTTTAGGCGTTTTCCTTGATATTTTGGGAATAAATAATATCTGGGAAAATATTAGATATTTTATAATATCTAATAAATGCCATATTTTAATATCTAATAAATTTCATCATAATTTATTAGATATTATTTCATCATAATTTATTAGATATTATAAAATATCTAACAAATTAGATATTATAAAGTATTATAAAATAAAAGAAGTTTTCTCTTTATAGGCCAAATACCAATGAAACCGCCTAAAAATGCCCTTATTTTGCATTTTCTCTCCCAGAATATGATGAAAACTCCTTAAAAAATTAGATATTAAAATATCTAATAAATTAGAATAAATTAGATCTGATTTAAGGCAATTTTTCATCTCTTCAGCATAAAGGAACCCTTTGTAACGGATTTTAAGGGGTTTTTCAATCTATTCTGGCAGGGAAAAAAACTGATTCAAAAGTTTTTCAAGGGTTTCCCTGATTTTTCGGCAAGAGACAACCCTTGATATTGTTATGGGTATGATATCGACCAATATAAAATTATTTAGAGATGTATTTAGGAAGATGGTCATAAACGAAGCAATTTTTAACTTTTTGATCGAGCTTTCGAAAATTTTATTTTCATCATCAGGATCTACCGAACAACAAATTATTATTAGAATGATTAAAATTGAATAAAATTTACCTTAAAGTTAGGATTAGGAAGTTAAAGCATTAAAAACGTTTAAAAAATTGAAAATTAGAAAAAATTGAAAAAATTGACTTAACATGGTCCGAGCTCTGAATAAAACATGTTTTTTAAACGTTTTTAATGCTTTAACTTCCTAATCCTAACTTTATTCAATTTTCAAATCCTATTCAAATCCTATTTATTTATTCAAATCCTAATTTTATTCAATTTTAATCATTCTAATAATAATTTGTTGTTCGGTAGATCCTGATGATGAAAATAAAATTTTCGAAAGCTCGATCAAAAAGTTAAAAATTGCTTCGTTTATGACCACTTCCTAAATACATCTCTAAATAACCCTTGATATGATTTTTTGGGCATTTTTCGGCAGGGAAATCTAGATTTTTTAAAATTTTCTCTTTTATTTAAGCCTGGAAGCACCCTTAGCAAACCTTTCAAAAAAGATTTCAAGGCGTTTTTCATCCTATCCAAGGCAAGAACAGAGTTTTTTAATTCAACCTATATTCTGGCAGGGGAAAAAAAACTGATTCAAATATGATTTTTTGGGCATTATACAGCAGGGAAATCTAGTTTTGGGAAAATTTTCTCTTATATGTAAGCCTAGAAGAACCTTTAGCCAACCTTTCAAAAAAGATTTCAAGGCGTTTTTTATCTTATTTAAGGCAAGAACTGAGTTTTTCAATTTAACCTATATTCTGGCAGGGGAAAAACTGATTCAAAAGTTTTTCAAGGGTTTCCCTGATTTTTGGGCAAGAGACAACCCTTGATATGATTTTTTTGGCAGGGAAATCTAGTTTTTGGAAAATTTTCTCTTTTATTTAAGCCTGGAAGCTCCCTCAGCCAACCTTAAAAAAAGATTTCAAGGCGTTTTTCATCCTATTCTAGGCAAGAACAGAGTTTTTTAATTCAACCTATACTCTGGCAGGGATAAAAAAAACTGAATCAAAAGTTTTTCAAGGTTTTCCCCAATTTTTCGGCAAGAGACAACCCTTGATATGATTTTTTGGGCATTTTTCAGCAGGGAAATCTAGTTTTTGGAAAATTTTCTCTTATATTTAAGACTGGAAGATCCAATTCAACCTATACTCTAGCAGGGAAAAAAACTGATTCACAAGTTTTTCAAGGTTTTTCCCCAATTTTTCGGCTAAAGACAACTCTTGATATGATTTTTCGGGCCTTTTACAGCTGGAAAATCTAGTTTTTGACAATTTTCTCTTTAATTAAAGCCTGGATTCACCCTCAGCCAACCTTAAAAAAAGATTTCAAGGCGTTTTTTCATCCTATTCTACACAAGAACAGAGTTTTTAAGCATTTTCTTTCATCTTTCAGATGATCGGCTGCCTTTCCTCCAATTGAAAGGCATTTTTCACCCTTCTTCAGCATAAAAAACATGCAGAAAAACCAATTTATGGACGTTTTCCCAGATCTTCACAACGTGCTTTCCCCATAATATTGTGCAACAGGTAATTAGCTAGCTGAAGAACTTACAGATTAGGATTTAAAAGATGGGTGGTGACGCTTCTCTCATATCCGGTGATTTCCAACTTAATTTCTTGCCCAGGAACAAAAATATTTCTCTGTGGATATTTGAATTTAACCGGCTCATCGTGTAGAGTGCGAAAAGCCTTCGTGGTCGCCTCTAAAAGCGTCAATAGAGCCAAAAATCAAACAATTCATTCAACATACCGAATTTTGGAGGAACCTGAGGACTTGGAGAGTCGATATCAGAAATCGCGAGATACTCGTCATATTCGTCCGAATCTATCGACTCTGTCTCTTCTTCCATATTCTCATAGTTTCACCCACTTAATTATAAGCAAACAATCACTGAATACAACACTTATTTTGTCTAAAAAAGGAAAAAAATTATATGGGCCAAGGACCCGGGGGTCACACGAGATGCACGTAGAGCCGTAGTGGTTTCCTAACTTCAAAATGATAACTGAAAAACCTGTTCCTTATCATTTCTTATTTTTAAAATTATTCCCCTACTACTTGTTATGGAAGTTTGTTTGTGTATTACTAGAATGCGTTAGCTGCTACGGCAACAGTTGGCCACTCGGAAGCAGGTAAACCCATTATACCGACATTCTCTTTTTTTAAAGGCGATTTTCACTTAATTGCGGTTTTAATTTAGATTAAGAAGATCTTCCTTTTTCTTCTGAAATGATTAAAACTTCAGCAACTCCAGGGCTACCAACATCTTCTTAGATCTTCTTAACCTCGTCAACAATTTCAGGATAAAACGATGCTTCCTACGATCCTGCCTTTTGGCCTAAAAATCAAATTTTCTCAAAAATGAAAGAAAATAAAAATATGGAGGCAGTTCACCGAAATCTAATAGAATTTTGGTGATTTCCCTGCGTTACTGCAATTTTGGACTGGATTTTCTGAAAAATTTTCACAAGGAAAAACTAAATGTAGACATTTTCAAAACTTTAAAAAAAAATTAAGAAAACACCAAAATTCTGAGAAAAAAAGGGCTTCTGCTCGCTAAGAAATAAAGAAAAATGTTGAAGATGAATCTTGTAAGGTGTCTTCGCCTAAAAAAGCCAGAAAAACGGCAAAAAAAAAAAAAAAAAAAAAAAAAAAAAAAAAAAAAAAAAAAAAAAAAAAAAACACCAAAATTCTGAGAAAAAAAGGGCTTCTGCTCGCAAAAACCAAGAAAAATTTTGAAGATAAATCTTGTAAGGTGTCTTGGCTAAGAAAGCTAGTAAAACGGCCAAAAAAATAGAAAACACCAAAATTCTGAGAAAAAAGGGCTTCTGCTCGCAAAAACCAAGAAAAATTTTGAAGATGAATCTTGTAAGGTGTCTTTGGTTAAGAAAGCTAGTAAAACGGCCAAAAAAATAGAAAATACCAAAATTCTGAAAAAAAAAAGGGCTTCTGCACGCAAGAAATCAAGAAAAATATTTACAATCTTGTAAGGTGTCTTTGCCTAAAAAAGCCAGAAAAACGGCCAAAAAAAATAGAAAACACCAAAATTCCGAGAAAAAAGGGCTTCTGCTATCTAGAAATCAAGAAAAATGTTGAAAATGAATTTTGTAAGGTCTCTTAACCTAAAAAAGCCAGAAAAACGGCCAAAAAAAAAAAAACACCAAAATTATGAGAAAAAAGGGCTTCTGCTAGCTAAGAAGTCAGGAAAAATGTTGAAAATGAATCTTGTAGGGCGTCTTCGCCTAAAAAAAGCCAGAAAAAAACGGCCAAAAAAATATAAAACACCAAAATTCTGAGAAAAAAGGGCCTCTGCTCGCTAGAAATCAAGAAAAATGTTTACAATCTTGTAAGGTGTCTTTGCCTAAAAAAGCAGAAAAACGGCCAAAAAAATAAAAAACACCAAAATTATGAGAAAAAAGGGCTTCTGCTAGCTAAGAAGTCAAGAAAAATGTTGAAAATGAATCTTGTAGGGCGTCTTCGCCTAAAAAAAGCCAGAAAAACGGCCAAAAAAATATAAAACCAAAATTCTGAGAAAAAAAGGGCGTCTGCTCGCTAAGAAGTCAGGAAAAATTTTGAAAATGAATCTTGTAAGGTGTTTTTGCCTAAAAAAGCCAGAAAAACGGCCAAAAAAAATAAAACACCAAAATTCTGAGAAAAAAAGGCCTCTGCTCGCTAGAAATCAAGAAAAATGTTTACAATCTTGTAAGGTGTCTTTGCCTAAAAAAGCAAGAAAAACGGCCAAAAAAATATAAAACACCAAAATTCTGAGAAAAAAGGGCTTCTGCTCGCTAAGAAGTCGGGAAAAATTTTGAAAATGAATCTTGTAAGGCGTCTTTGCCTAAAAAAATTAAAAAAAACTTCCAAAACAATAGCAAACACCAAAATTCTGAGAAAAAAAGGCTTCTGCTCGCAAAGAAATCAAGAAAAATGTTTACATGTAAAGGTGTCTTTGCCTAAAAAAGCCTGGAAAACGGCCAAAAATCCTGTAAAATGAGCGTTTTTCAGCTCGAAAACCGACCAAAATTTTCCTAGTCACCACTTTTTCTAAAATATCATAATTTTGGACCCCAAATTTTCACTGAAGACGGCTCTTTTTCAACTTAATGGCCACGGTGTAGGTTTTGCGTCAAGAATGATTGAAAACATTCGTGATGACCCCTATTTTTTGAATTTGAAAATATCGTGATGCAAAAAAAACCTTAATACCCTAATAAACTCAAAAACCTTTTAGGCCACCGAAAGTATCTATCCATTATTCTCTTACGTAGTAGACAAAAGTGAATGGGGGAGCCAATATTTGCAACGTCAACCTCTTTTAAAAAAGGAGGCGGATGAGGAGAGAAAAAAAAAGGTGAGGGTGGCGATATGCGGGGGCGTTAAAGGTGGAAGCCGCCCCCGCATGCGCCCCATCTGCCCCCAGGCGAGCTCCTCACCGTTCACGTATAGATCCGAGCCACAACCTGCTCGTAAGCCGACCAGAGAACATCCTCCCCCCTCGAGTCCCTTTTTTTAAAACTACAAATACACGACAATACACGTAAGTAGAAAAATAAAAAAGAGAGCACCACCGAAAAAAAAGCGAATCATTTATCTTCACCACACATTTTTTTTCCAGGAGCACCAACTTTATCGAATTGCACTCATATCATGCTTGCGACATCAATCATAAATTAAATTTTCATCTTAAAATTTTATTTGTATAATAAAAAGGACAAAAACAACGGGGAAAGGGTCGATGGCTTTTCACCTTATTACGAAGAAATAAGGAAAAAATAACTTTTAAGCGGAATGTAAGCTCCCTAAATCAATTTTGAAGTTGAAAAAGGGCGAAGAATCACTTCCCGCTTTCTTGAAGAAAAAAAAATTAGCGAAAAAGAGATAAAAACTTTTTTAAAGTTCTTTTTTCGCCCCAACTAAGAAACCTAATTTACCTAAATCTCCATTCTTTTAAAATTGGAGTCTCAAATAAAAACGTAACTTTTTAAATTAATTCAAAAGATATCGAATAAAAAAGAAAAAAAAAGTTTAAGCCAAAAATAATTGCAAAAAAATTATTATAAAAATAGTAAGCGGATGTTGGGAGTTAAAAGCTTCTAAAATGTTTTCACAATTTATCGTTTGCGGGGTTTTCCCCCTCGATCGTTTCCTGCAAACTGGAGCTTCCAGAAGAAAATAGAGGAGAGCGTTTTCCTGGAAAAGGGACTCATTTATTCCGTGGCTCGACTTCTTTATTTGGTACATCTTATACCCTGTAAAGAATAAATCCCTATTTCTGGGATATTGACTTTCACGAAAGAAATTTAGTGTGAAACTCTCGAAGGATCGTTTTTGGAAGTGGGTCTTCCTAACGCAATAGGGTCAATTTGAATAATTGATCGATTTTGAGGTAGGCTGTCGTGCCGCCCGGACGTCCCCAGTTGATTTATACTAGTGTTTCTCAACCTTTTTGAAGCCTGAGCCTCCAAGGGGAGCTTGAAAACGGGAGCATGGGCGCTTCATCTCTCTTTAAATTTTCTTTTCTCATACTAAACCCGCAAGACTTGGCGGTCATGTTGGTTTAGTATCTCAAGCGCCCCGATTTTCATTGGAACAAAATTTTTTATCGCATTAACAAAAATTAAATTAAAAGAAGGACTCACGCCAACGCCCCCAGCCACTTAGCCATTGCCCCCCATCACCCAAATTTTGCTTTACGCCCCCTCAGTAACTTCCCAGGGCCCCCAGGGGGCGGTACCGCCTCCGTTGAGAATCACTGATTTAGACAAACAAAAAGAAACTAAGAAAATTGACAGCAAAACAAATTAAAAAAAAAAAAAAAAAAAAATTTAGACAGAGATATCTCCGCCACGTTTGCAAATTTAGAAAAAAATGTGGTATTCCAACATTTTCTATCTTAAAAAAAAAATCTTCGTCCAGCCACGCAGATTTTTTAAAAATTGGAATATTTCTGGGTAAAATTCCTTCTGAATTCGCTGATTATCTCTCTTCAAATTTCTTTTATCATACTAAACCTGCAAGACTTGGCGGTCATGTCGGCTTAGTATCTCAAGCGCCTCGATTGTCCCTAATTTTGTTGGCTGACTACCGACTGCGCCGAAGTGACTACCTGGATTGAAAAATTATTGCCAACTGCGCCGGGAGTCCTATCAGATAATCTCTTGGGCTCTAAGCCTATGACCAACTGCGCCGAACAAAATTAATAAAAAATAGAGGTATCTAACGAGCGCAACCTCGCGAGAAGAAGAAAATTAACACTTTAGAGGTATCTAACGAGCGCATCCTCGAGAGGGGAAAAAAATTAACCCCCTAGAGGTATCTTACGAGCGCATCCTCGCGAGAGGAAAAAAATTAACCCCCAGAGGTATCTAACGAGCGCATCCTCGCGAGAGGAAAAAAATTAACCCCCTAGTGGTATCCAACGAGCGCATCCTACGCTACCTCGTTCCTAGATTCCTTAGGTACAGTCATTTTTTTTTCCATTTTAATCAAAAGGCCGGGTGAAAGGTGCTTATGTTTCGTTTCCCCCAAAATAAATAATTTCGGCGCAGTTGGTATGCGGCGCAGTTGGTATCGGTAATGACAGCGGATTAGGGGTACCCGTGGAGTCCCGGCGCAGTTGGCCTTTTTTCGGCGCAGTTGGATAGAGCCCATTTTGTTAAAGGTATGCCTTTTTTTGGAACAAAATTTACAGATGCACTTTTAACTGCTAATAATTGAAGAAATTGATTTTAAATGAAGAAATAGCGTTTTTGTCAATAAATAAAATATAACGTATCTAGTAGCAGGTATTTCGACTCCCGAGGGAAAGCAGGTTTTATGGTCTCTAGAGGTCTATACACGCCAACGTGAAATACGAAATAAAAATCTTAAAAATCTAATAAACTACCTATTTACGACTTTTTTTTTTCTGGTGAGAAAAATAATAAAAAATTCAATTAAAATTTGTTATTTCAAAGAATCCTTTTATGAGAGAAGAAATGAAACAAGTTTTTAATTAGCACTTTTTCAATTCTATTTTTTATTGAGATGTTTGTTATAAAACATTTCTGCTCTAGGCGTTTTTACGTTGTCAAAGGAAGGCCATTTTGACAAGTTCCTTTGTAGTTTAAAGGAAGAACTTTTAAATGGTATCAATTTAAATTTAAAGTACAGAGAAAATGCATTTTTTAAATGAACCTAGAAAAGAAAGTGAGGTGAAAAAAAAGTGGAAAAAAATACCTCGAAAAATAAACCTCGTTTGTTATTTTCTTTTGTTACGAACCACGCAATCAAACTTGATTCGCCTCTGGAAAAAAAAACAACAAACGTTCGAAATTTTTCTTTTCTATTTTTTTACGTTTTATTTTTTTCGATTTTGCGTTGTTTTGAAAATTTGAAAATATATTTTAATAAGAACTCTTTTAATGACATAGTTTAGATCAAAGGAAAAGTTAGAACTTCCCACTTGTCGAGTAATTTCGTTGAGTTAATTATTAAAAAATTAAAATCTGTAGAACGCTTCGCCGGCCACAAAGTGGACTAAAGTTCAAAGATTAAAATCGCCTTTGAATAAAGTTTTACGCCGCATTTAGCACCTGCAAAGCCGCGGTGGCGATCAACCGAGAGTATTTTGGACGAGGCATCAATAATCTGTTGCGCGCGCAATTGTCTTCTGCCTTATAAAAAGCGACCCCTTGAAACAATAGGATTCATTGTCTAGAAATACGCTCGGGGAATAGAATTTGAATATTCACGTAATAAAGTCGTAGATAGATTAGCCTGCAAGACTGACGAAAAAGTTTCTTATTTTAGCTTCAAATTATGGTAAAAGCGAACGTTTTTTAAGCCTCAAGTAGACATCTACAGGAGGTCAAAGCTTACTGTCTAAAAGGATAAAATGATTTTAAATTTCTTATTGATAAGACAGATATTAGCCAAACTTATTTCCTTCCTTTTTCAAGGAAGATTTGGTGAAAATTTGAAGAAAAACTGATGAAAATGGCGGGTGAAAAGTCGAGGTCCCGATCTCTGATCCAACAAAAATGAAGGTAGATTGACCCGCAAGACTCAACGGTAATGCGGAATGGTTGCACTTTTTAACTGGCTTAAAAAACAATATAGGAGGGGGAAGTATAACGAAGGGGACGTAAATCGGAGGGGAAGTATAAGGGAGGGGAAGTATAACATAGGGGGAAGTATAACGGAGAGGGAAGTATAAGGGAACGAAAGTATAACGAAGGGAGGGAAAGTATAAAGGAGGGGGAAGGATAAAGGAGGGGAAGAATAAGGAAGGGGAAGGTTTGAATTTTATTTCGAAAAATTTTCCTAGTTTTTTTTTTAATTTTCCGAGTTTTTTGTTTTTTTTTCGAAAAATTTTTTAAGTTTTTTTTGTCCAAAAATTTTCCGGGTTTTACCTTAGAAATTTACCTAAAAATTCACGAAAATTGCATAAATCTGATTAGTTTGGCTTAACTATTTGTAATCTGCCGACCGTCTTAAATTTTCCCGGTGTTCAGCGAGGTGTCGCGCCTGACAAAACGGTGCTTCCAGATGATAAATCGCGTAGATTAGATCGTAAGTCAACGTCATATCGTTTTTACACCCATACGAATCTCGCTTTACCAATTTAGAACTTAATACTTCGCCTCAATTTATCACAATTAACACCCAACGAAAACTCATTTCCGAAATCGTTTTTACGAAGGGTAAATTACTCAAGACCGTGATGAAGGATAAACGAAAAATACGGAAACCCTTTTTCAGATCAATACTTACTCTGGTCGAATCCCAACTTAAATTTAATAAAGACGTGACTTTCCTAGAAACTAGATTTTTTCAGCCATTTTGATTGAACACCCACATTTCTCTTGGCAACCTAAACTTTCTTTTTTTCATCCAAATTTTTTCTTTATTTTCTCTAAAATCTAGGGGAATTAAAATATAAAATGAAAGAAATTTTTCGTCTAAGCCTATAGGCTTATTAGAAAATCCCTTTGAGATTAGGGATCAAGTAAATGGGTTAATAAAGTACGTATTAGAGCCTTTTTCTCTCTCCCGTTAAAATTTTACAGCCTAATAATTTTGTAAGCTTTTATTCTTATAAAACTTCTTTTTTATCTTTTTTAAAAAGAAAATGTCTCTGAATAATATATTTTAAGTGGAATCATAAACGTCGAGAGTAAATTAGTTTCTTCAGAGGCAACAGTCGTGAAATTAAACTTCCCTATTGTGAACTAGTTTTAAGTTTATATTTATGATGTTATTAAAGAGTGAATAAAATAAGAGTTTTATCGATTGAAAAGAGTTTGTTTAATAATTACGTTAATGAAGAGGGGATTTAAATAGATGCGACAAATCCTTTTAAAGCTACTCTCAGTGAAAATTGCTCTCTCGGAAAACCTCTTTTTTTTCTCTCTATAGTTTAATGAAAGTTTTTTATTTTAAAGAATCAGTAGGTACGCACTATGAAAAACAAAAATAGACGTTTAGGTCATGAAAGGTCACGCGGTTGACGTTATGAAATTGATGAGCTTTTTGTAAAATTAATTTTATTTCTGGTATAAACGCTAAAAATAGTGATCTTGAGTAGGCGGAACATAATTATGATATTGTTGAAATTCTGATAGAAAATTCTGGAAAGAAAGAAAAAATTGCAACGTTTGCAATAAAACATTACTTTATGTGCCCAGATAAAAGACTCATTTCCTCAAATAATCTATCGTGGGTACCTCACAATAACTTTATTTTGATAAAAAGTTGTTACGACCCCAAGAAGTCCCAAAGACCACATTTCCTTAAAAAAATCTGTAGAGGGTATGTATAATCACATTTCGAGAGATATAATCAGGGTTTAAGGGAAATAAACAACGGTTTAAGAGAGATAAATATTACAGTTTTAGTGACATAATTACGTTTCAAAAGATATAATCACTGTTTAAGATATATAATCACGGTTTAGGAGGGACAAAAACCTCAGTTTTACCGAAATAATCACTTTTCAAGAGATATGATCTCGGTTTAAGAGATACAAACAACGGTTTAATAGACTCAGACAACGGTTTAAGAAATACAAACAACGGTTTAAGAGAAATAAATATCACAGTTTTAGTTACATAATTACGTTTCAAAAAATAAAATCACGGTTTAGGAAAGAAAAAAACTCAGTTTTACCGAAATAATCACTGTTTAAGAGATATAAACAACGGTTTAAGAGAGATAAACAACGGTTTAAGAGTTAATCACGGTTTAGGAGATATAATCACGTTTCAAGAGATATATTCACCGTTTAAGAGATATAATCACGGTCTAAGAGATATAAACAACAGTTTAAGAGAGATAAACATCACAGTTTTAGTAACATAATCACGTTTCGAAAGATATCATCACTGTATAAGGTATAATAATCACGGTTTAGAAGGAAAAAAACAAAGCTGTAACGAAATAATCACGTTTCAAGAGATATGATCATGGTATAAGAGATACAAACAACGGCTTAAGAGAAATAAATATCACAGTTTTAGTTACATAATCACGTTTCAAAAGACATAATCACAGTTTAAGATATATATAATCACGGCTTCGGAAGGAAAAAACTCATTTTACTGATATAATCACGTTTCAAGAGATATAATCACCGTTTAAGAGATATAAGCAACGGTTTAAGGTAGATAAACATCACAGCTTTAGTAACATCATCACGTTACAAAAGATATACATAATCACAGTTTAAGATGTATTATCACGGCGTAGGAGGGAAAAAACTCATTTTACTGATATAATCACGTTTCAAGAGATATATTCACCGTTTAAGAGATATAATCATTTTTCAAGAGATATATTCACCGTATAAGAGATATAATCACATTTCAAGAGATATATTCACCGTTTAAGAGATATAAACAACGGTTTAAGAAAGATAATCATCACAGTTTTAGTAACATAATCACGTTTCAAAAGATATAATCTCATTTTAAGATTATATACTAAACTGTGTATTAGCATACAAATAAAATTGAGTTTGACAATTTACTTACGCTGAATGAAGATTTAAATGAGGTTTGGAAAACGGCACGTTTTAACCGGTTTAAACCTTAAGAAACATCTTGAATACAAAACATAAGGAAAGAGGCTCGCCCTTTTCTATACCTTCACAACGTCATAGAAATTAAACACGCAAAATGAGTTAATTCGCGCCAATAAATCATCCAATCGGGTTCGTTTAACGCGATTCGTTAACTCCGTGATGAAATTGAGCCGGCAGTCTAGGCTTTAATAGACGCTAGGTCAGGCAGACAGTAAAAATTAATTTCTACCACTCGACTTCCGAATAATTTTCCAGTCTCAAAAATTACGTTGAAGCAGTACTTTTATAAACGTAAGTTTTTCCTTTACTTACTGACGAAAAAAATCTTTTTAAAATGACGACTTGTTTTTCAACCTACAAACATCATTTTGAAAAGACAAAAGTAAACTTTTAATTAAATCCCTTATTCATGGAGCTTATTTTCGTTCATAAAGCCTCTACGTATGAAAAGCTAAGTTTGAATAATTCAAAAACAAAATATAATTTCAAGTCCCTTTTCTTAGAAACTACAAAACATACAAAAAAAAAAAACTTTAATTTAATTAAATATTAAAAGAAGAAAAACTTAACAAAAGCGGTTTGCCCAGTGACCCTTTTGAGGTTTAGAATATCAATGTGTCAACTCCAAGTGTTTAAAACTTTAAACGGAAGTTTATGTACCGTGTTAAATATACCGCAAAGTTTAATTAATTTGTTATTGTTAGAGTTAATAAAATTAGTGGTTGAAAAGTTTTGTTTCTTTTTTTTTTAGGTAGAAAATGCTCTCTGTGGTCCTGATATTGTCAGTTGGAGTTCAAGTTGCCCTGGGATGGGGTGGACTTTTCAACCGCTTCAGCCCTGAAATGCTTTCAAATCTGGGATACGGAGGTCACGGTTCATCCTCTTACAGGGCTCATCCGTTTTTACAGGTAAGAACGTTATAAAAGCATAATTTTCAGCACAAAAATCGACTTTTCACTTTAAACCTTACATGTTTGATCTTCGTTATAAATGACCCCCTTTTTTTTCATATTTGCTGTGGGTTGTTTGTAAAGGATTAATCGAAAATTTTATTAATCCGGACGGAAATTTCTTTTTTTTTTCTTTCACTATTTCCATGGATGATAAATTGACAGTGTTCGTACTCTCTTGAAATATAAAAGTATCGATTCGTTGCCCCGTTGAATATTTCAAAAGCTGTTCTTATTCTGAGCTGCAAAAACGGTTTTATTTTCTTTTCATTTTCGCGGAGGAATTTAAAAAAGTCTCTGTGGAGAATTTTTCGTGATATTGGTGGGAAAATGGGATCGTTTAAACGGACAGAAGGATTTAATTTCCGGAGGGGACGAACTCTGATTTGTCCGAAAGTTGTAGACGGAAGGGGTTTCCTAAAGTCTCTTCGTCTAGAAACAACCGTTTTACCTGAAATTAGAGCGTTTTCCGTTGATTTTCCACGAAAAACTTTCATTTTAGTCAGTATTTAGGTCGTTTTTTAAATCATTTTTAGCCAAAAAACTAGTTTTTCCCCGGCTTTTTGGATAAAGAAATTATTTTTGATGAACACAGGTGTTTTTTCTCCCACCTCTCTTCTAACTTCCTTAAAGAAGTTATTGCGATACCCGATGTCGGGTTCCCTCAGTTATACTTCCCCTGACTTATACTTCCCCCTCCGTTGTACGTCCCCTCCGTTATACTTCCCCCTCCTATATTGTAACTTCTCTTTAAGGAAGTTTTCGATAGAAGCTCGTCAAACCATTACTTTAGTTTTAAGGCACTAGTTTCCTCGGCTCCCTCGGTTTTTAAGCCCGAAAACCCCCACTTTATTCCGCTATTTATTTTTCATTGCTATTTTTAGTTTTCCTTAATTTTTTGGCGGAGAAACACACTTTAAGCAGAATTTTTAGGCGTTTTTCTATACATTCTAATCAATAAACACTTCTTCAGATTTTTTTAACTTCCTTAAAGAAGTTATTGTGATACCCTTCATGTCGGGTTTTAGGGTAAGGGTCTTCCAGACCCCGTAGGGTCGATCTATACCGATCTCAACTTTGTCTGTGGTGCTGGCCGGCCGTAGCATTTTTTTCGGAACATTTTTCGGCCACAGTTTTCAACCGATTTTCACCAAATTTTCACACATCCTGAATAGTTGAACAAGAAATTATCGTCTGCGATTTTTGAATTTCGAAAAAATGGCGGAGATATGCATGAAGAAATTTTAAAAAATGCGCTGCGGCCAAACCGTTTGTCCGATTTTCACCAAATTTTTACCAAATACTCCATATATTTTTTAAAACTTTCTGGTGTAAAAAAATTATCAATTTTTTTTACATCAATTATCATTAGTAGGGAGAAATTTCATTCTTCCACGCCTTAAGAGAGGGACCTCTCTTGCGCAAAAATCCCATTATTTCTACCTTGATACTTAAAAGAATTTTGGAAAAAAAATCTTAAAAATTTTTTTGAAAACAAAACCCTAAAAAACTGCAAAAGAAGGATTTTCGAAAATAAAACTTAAAAAATTTTTTGAAAACAAAAAAATAAAAAATAAATAATTGGTGTATTCTTTTTATCTTAGTAGGTATTTTATGACGTGAAGGATTATGGATAAATCTAGGACGGTTTTGGTTTTTTTTATTTTTTTTATTTATTTTTTTATTTTATTTATTTTACGCTAAATAAAATTTAAAAAAAACCATAACCGTCCTAGATTTATCCATAATCTTTCACGTCATCAAAAAAATAAATAAGTAAACTAGGAAAATTAAAAAAAAAAAACTTTAAAAATTTAATGAAAAATAAAAGCTTCCCCTCCGTTATACTTCCCCCTCCGTTATACTTCCCCTCCGTTATATCTCCCCTCCCTTATACATTCTCTCCCTTATACTTCCCCCTCCTATTGTTACTTCTCTTTAAGGAGGTTCCCGTCGAACTTATAAAATTTTCGGGGAAAAAAAAACTCGGAAAATTTTTTAGTTTCTAGGGCACTAGTTACCTCGGTTCCCTCGGATTTTAATTTAAGGCCTAAAACCGTCACTTTACACCGCTTTGATTCCTCACTTTTTGAAGTTTTCTTAAATTTTTTGGCGAAGAAACACAGTTTTATAGGGATTTTTGGGCGTTTTTCTCAACTTTCTAATCAACTTTTTTTTTTCACTTACTTTGGCAAAAAAAATTTTTTTTCTCCCTTTTTCCGACGATAAAAAGAAAGAAAACAGCATTTTGACCCAGTTAAAACAATTTTCCCTTCCTTATTTTTCTGGTTGGCCGGCTTTTCCTCCTGAAAATAGCCTTGTTAACTTCAAATTCAAAAATTAAATGCTAAGCCCTTAAAGGTCATAAACTTTCTTAAACCGTCCATTTACGTTGGCGTGACTGTTTTAAAAACGTTTTCCACCCTTTAAGTTCTTAAAAATTCTGTGCTTTATTGTTTCAATGGGCACGCGATAAATCGTTTAAATTGGAAGAAAACCGAGGAGAGAAGACCGAGGAGAGAAGACCGTAAAAAGATTTGTGGACGAATAAAAAAGATGATTAAATTCGACCCACGGATTATTCTATCCTTCATAATATCCTAGAAAGTAAATTTATAGTCAATATCCTCCAATTGTGCTCATAGGGCGATATAAAAGGAATAGAGAAGCCTCACAATGGTCAGATTGTTTTACTGGAGGATTATATACAGAAAGGAGGGTTAAAAAGGGTGCTCTCAACTCCGGACCTTTTCTACCCAGCGGGATTATTACGCTCGGTAATGTCGCTCATCCTTTTCTCCTCCCATTGTGGGAGATCCTATCCTTGTGAATAACCGTAAAAAAACCATTTCAAAAGCCCATGAAAATAAACAAAAAAGAAAAATCAATTTTGGCTAATATCCCACGTTTCCAAACTACCTTTCAGTCTTAATAATTAAGTAAAATTTGTGAAAAAAAAAGTACTGGATTGAAGAGCTTCCAACGAAAACTTCCATAAAGAGAAGTAACAATATAGGAGGGGGAAGTATATAGGAGGGGAAGTATAACGGAGGGGGAAGTATAACAGAGGGGGAAGTATAACGGAGGGGGAAGTATAACAGAGGGGGAAGTATAACGGAGGGGGAAGTATAACAGAGGGGGAAGTATAACGGAGGGGGAAGTATAACAGAGGGGGAAGTATAACGGAGGGAGGGAAAGTATAAAGGAGGGAGAAGTATTAAGGAGGGAGAAGTACAAAGGAGGGAGAAGTATAAAGGAGGGAAATAATAAGGGAGGGGAAAGTTTTTTTTACGAAAAATTTTCCGGTTTTCATTTTCGAAAATTTTTTTAAGTGTCAAGCTAGAAATAATGGACTCTTTGACCTTGGGATGTGCCTCTTGTAATGGGTAGAAGTACGAAATTTATCCCTACCAAAAAAATAAAAAAAATAAATGGTGGCAATTTTTTTACACCAAAAATTCGTCAAAAATATAAGGAGTAATTGGTGAAAATTTGGTGAAAATTGGACCAAAGCGACGGTTCGGCCGCAGCAAATTTTTTAAAATTCCAAACAGACATTACTCCGCCATTTTTTCGAAATTCAAAAATTGCCCTCGTTAAATTCTTCTTCACTGGCTAAAGAAATTTTTGTGAAAATTTGGTGATAATCGGATAAAAACTGTTCCGGAAAAAAATGCTACGGCCGGCCGGCACCACAGACAAAGTTGAGATCGGTATAGATCCATATTCGAATTTACTCTACGGGGTCTGGAAGACCCCTCCCCAAAAACCCGACGTGGAGGGTATCACAATAACTTCTGAAGTTAAAATGTTGTTTCATTATTTCTTTATGTTTTTGATATAAGAAAAGACGTCTGGAAATATAAAAGCGGATGTCAAAAATAATAACTTTAACCCCCCAGACAGGTACGGGAAATGAAACCGCCTCGGTTTCAGCACATCCACGCCCCCTTTGAATTACTTCTCTTGCCGCACATTTTTATTATATCGTATATTCAGATTTTATGGTTTTCATAACGACTTGAAAAAACACAAAAATAACATAAAAGGGATGGAAAACTGTAATAATGCTTGAGGGACCGATCGACGGGAAAGTTGGAAAAATCGATGTTTTGTAAAAGAGAATGACCCCAAAGGCCCCTTGTTTTTTTGGACGGAAAATAATAAATAAAAATTACGTGGTAAGAAAAAAGAGAAAACCAAAATTTCGATTAGCCAGACACGAACTTTTTTTATAATCGCGTGACTTGATAATTCGCAACGATTAGTCAGAGGAAAATTTGTTGCGATGTTTATTTTATTTTTCTAGAGGGCGTAATTATCATTTCGAGATGTGAAATTAGATATCAAACAACAAGATCGATGTTTAGGGATAAAAGTGATTTTTAACAAATTTTTGGCGAAACGAAATTGATTTCTTAAACTTTTTTTATAATTCAAATTAAGAAAATTAGGGAAGAAGGGAACAGTTGATTTTGAAGAAAAAAAAAGTCTTACCGAAAAAAAATTAGGCTTTCATTGGAATTTGAACCTACGATCTTCAGGGTGCACGATGCCTTATTTTTCATGACAACAAGTACTAGTCTGGAGCTGGCCCCGACGGGAACTTCGTTAAAGAGAAGTAACAATATAGGAGGGGGAAGTATAACGGAGGGTAGTATGAGGAGAGAAAGTATAACGGGGGAAGTATGAGGGAGGAAAGTATAACGGTGGGGGAAGTATAACGGAGGGGGAAGTATAGCGGAGGGTAAGTTTTTTTTCATAAAATTTTCCAAATTTTTTTTTTTTAGTGTTCCGAGTTTTTTTTTTTAATTTTTCAAATTTTTTTTTCGAAAATTCTTCCTTTGCAATTTTTAGGGTTTTTAATCAAAAAATATTTGAAGTTTTTTTTTCGGAAATTCTTTCAAGTATCAAGGTAGAAATGATGGGCTCTTGGCCTAGGGATGTGCCTCTCGTAACGGGTGGAAGTATGAAATTTCTTCCTACTATATAAAAATGATGATTTTTTTCTTCGAAAATTCGTAAAAAATATAAGGAATCTTTGGTGAAAATTTGGCGAAAATCGGACATTCCCAAAAACCATGAGGGTATCACAATAACTTCTTTAAGGAAGTTAAAATTAAATAAAAATGCTTTCTTTAGACGTGAAAAAGGTTATTATTTTTCTCCTGAGGATAAACGTTGAAATTACTGTTCAAACTTTGTCCCTTAGAATTGAATAAAAGGGAAGAGTTATAACATCGAACGAATACCATTTGTAAAATTGAAGTTGTAAAATTTAAAAAAATGTTTTTTTTTTTTTTATCGAAATGGGGAAAATTCAACGTTGCAGATAAAACGCGGACCCCCGTTGGGAAAAAAAAGAAATAAATTGCCATTAGGTTTTTTGTTTTTTCTTCTACACGACCTCTGTTTTAAATACAACGGCTTTTTCCCGGTTTATTAACCATTCTGTTTTATTTGATGGATTTCAGACTATGATTAACGGTCAGCGATTTTTCAAAATTATCTGGGTGACCTTTTTTTTGAAGGAAAAAAAAAAAAGGATTTTCTGGTTGTGTGGCTTCAGGAGGCTTGTTCCCTGACAAGCACAAATCCTGGCTCACAGTTGAAATCAAGGCTCAATTTCTCAACTTCCTGAGGGCAATTTAAAACCTCTGGGGAAGCAGAATATAAGACAAGATCAGAAAATGAGACAAGATTTAGGTTTTTTTTTAGAGCAAATTGAAGCTCTGAAAGGTCAATTTTATAACTGCTCATAAGGAGAGAAAAGAAAATGTGCTCAGAAAAGTCGCTTGTATGCTAGGCCGTTGGTAAATCACGTTTACATAAGACGTGATCTGGTTATTGGCCGAGGGAATGGGGAGAAAAAAAAACCTGGAACCGCCTACGCTTGAAGAAAAAACCTTCAGACAAATCATGAACAATTTTCATTTCTATTTTCACCCCTCATGAATTTTAAACTTTAAAAAAGCGTCCAAGGTAAAATGTCCACGTCGTGAATAATTTATGAGCCGAAAGGGTTTAAGGGCTGTTACTGGTGAAGTTCCGCTTATAATAAGTTGTTTGAAAAGGATTTAAACGCTTCTCGACATCTACGATTCGTAAAATGAAAATTCATAGGAGTCGATATTTTAGGGGTTGTTTTCCACTCTGAATTTCACGGGTCAATACGGGAGTTCATTGCTCTTTCATCAAATTAATGTCCATACTTCGCGAGATATGGGAAGACAGGGATGATAACCATCAATTTTGTTTACACGAAAGCGTGAAAAAAACAATTCTTTTGACATCATAGATCATTAAACAGATTACCATCTCCATACTGGGTTAAGAATGAAAGTACTGGTTAGAAGAGCTTCCAACAAAAAAACTTCCTTAAAGAGAAGGGACAATATAGGAGGGGGAAGTATAACGGAGGGAACGTACAACAGAGGGGGAAGTATATGGGAGGGGAAGTAATACGGAGGGGAGAGTATAAGGGAATGAAAGTATAACGAAGGGGGAAGTATAAGGGAGGGGAATTATAACGAAGGGTTAAAAAGTTTTTTTTAAAATAATTTTCCGATTTTTAAAAAAATTTTCGAGTTTTTTGAAAATTTTCCGGTTTTTTTTTCTAAGAAATGTTTTAAGTTTTTTTTTTCGAAAATTTTTTCAAGTGTCAAGGTAGAAAAATGGGCTCTTTGGCCTACGGATGTGCCTCTCGTAACGGGTAGAAGTATGAAATTTCTCCCTACTAAAAAAAATAGTACTTAGTTAAAAAGTGGCAATTTTTTACACCAAAAATTTTAAAAAAAATAAGGAGTAATTGATGAAATTTGGTGAAAATCGGATGAAAGCTGGCCGTAAAGTGTTCCGGAAAAACTCTACGGACGGACGGTCGGACGGCCGGACGGCACCACAGACAAAGTTGAGATCGGTAAAGATATCAAGTTGACCCTCCGGGGTCTGGAAGACCCTTCCCTAAAAACCTGAGTCGAGGGTATCACAATAACTTCTTTAAGGAAGTTAAAAAGCAGCACTTTTGATAAATCTCTAAAAAAGAACAAATATTTTGTTGTTGTTGTAATATATTGTTGTGTGGAGCTTAAAAACGTATTGTCAATAGGTACTAAACCAAGTAAATTAGGAAAAGAGAAAATTAAACGAATTTGATCCCAAATGGGATTCGAACCCACGCCCTTTGCCTGTTGGAGCAGAGTCCCAGGGGATAATGGTTTAAGGCTGGATCTTCCATCACAACTCGCCTGAACTCACCCCGTTTACTTCTCTGTTTTAAAATCGTTTTCCTAGGTTTTCTCGTTTACCTAGAAGTTAATGATGCCCTAAAAATTGCAATTTCTGACGTCATTTGTAAGAATAAGAAACCAAAGTGGTATTTCTGTGATTTTTGTCATCTGGAAAACAACCGCTAGATTAGGTTACAAAGGGAAAAAATAACGAATGACAAATAGGGTGCCGCGTTACAAGAAAGCTTTCTACAAAGACTCGTGTTAAATATTAAATAAGGCTTCATACGTTACCTCCCAGAATAAAATACATGTCTTGTATCATCGCCTGCCTTTCTTCATAACTTATTCATCTTTGAGGCTTTCGCCTTCCGAATCTTCTCCGAAGAGATTTTCACAAAAATATAAAAGAAAATTAAAAAACTATTCTTTCTCTTTTTCTTGAATTTAAACTTTTTTTTCTGACGATAATAAAACCGAATTGGATGAAAGTAGGATAGCCCGCGGAAAGAGAAGGGTCCTAATTAAGGGGGAATCCT